>CABHPH010132891.1:29549-46450 GCA_902168325.1 Peromyscus nudipes
CAAAAGCCCAAGCCAGGCCCAGTGTCTTTATCTCCCTGATGCCTGCAGGTACAGATGTAGAACTCTCAGCTACTTCTCCAGCAATGTATCTGCCTGCTTGCCACCATGCTCTCTCCTGCCATGATGAGAATGGATTAAACCTCTGAAACTGTAAGCAAGCCCCAATTAAATGTTTTCCTTTATAGCCAATGGTGGTGGCGCACACCTTTAATCCCAGCACTCAGGAGGCAGAGGCAAGTGGATCTCTGTGAGTTCGAGGTCAGCCTGGTCTACAGAGCAAGATCTAGGACAGCAGGGCTACATAGAGAAACCCTATCTCAAACCAAGGCCCCCCCCCAAAAAAAAAACCTGCTGCTGTGGTCATGATGGTATCTTTTCTTTTCACAGCAATAAAACACTGACTAGGACACCTGCATCAGGCAACTCTTTCCAAGGGACATCCGCAGCTCTTCCTATTTTCATTTTGTTTTATGTGTATAAATGTTTTGGTGCATGTGTAGACACACTTGCACCACTTGCATGCCTCCTGTCTAAGGAAGCCAGAAGAGGGCATTGATCCCCTGAAAACTGAGTTATAGATGGTTGTGAGCTGCCATGTGGGTGCCAGGAATCAAACCCAGGTCCTCCTGAAGAGCAGCCAGTGTCCTTAACTGCTGGACCATCTCTCCAGCCCGTTTTCGACTCTTGATTCACAGTTACAATGTAAATGTGGGGACCTCATTTACAGATTTCTTTTCATTAATTACAACATAAACATCCCTAACATAGAAGGACATTTTACCTCTGGTCACCCTTTGGTCACATGTTATTGACGCGACCCGCACAAAGCTATCTCAGACAAAGCAAGGCCTCTTAGGAAAGATTCCAGGCCTCTACTAACTGAGAGAGGCTGCCTAAGATGATGGGGACTTTGGTAGCACTTTCCTGAGCCCAGCAGAGTGATTCCAAAAAGCATCTACCGGATTAATAGTGCATTACTGGGTCCTGATAAACAATTTTCCTTACCTACTTCTCAGGGCAACAGAACAAAGTACAGATCATACTTAGCTAAATATTAAATGCTATTTTTAGGAACAGTAATATAAATCAAGACTTAATTCTCCATGTAAATAATAAATTCCCATAATTCTTTTTTAAAATTTATTTATTTTTTATTTTTTATGCATTGGTGTTTTGCCTGCATGTATGCCTGTGTAAGGGTGTCAGATTCCCTGGAACTGGAGTTGTAGACAGTTGTGAGCTGCCATGTGTGTGCTGGGAATTGAACCTGGGTCCTCTGGAAGAGCAGTCAGTGCTCTTAACCTCTGAGTCATCTCTCCAGTCCTATTTCCCATAATTCTTAATTATATATACTGTATATGTACCTGTATAATACTGTCTATTTCACAGGAAACTTTAGTAATCTATATTCAAACACTCCATACTGTATAGTTTGTGCAAAGAGAGTTATCATGTGCTTTCATATTTAGTTAACATGGCAGATGAATTTCTAGCATTATATCATAACAATTCTTAAAAATTAAAGGGTTTTTCTTAATAGCCTTTCAAAAATTCAGGCTTAAAAAAATATTTCCAAAGACTTTCCAAGGATCTGAAGAGCTGCTCCTAGGAGCTTAGGTAATGACCGCTGGATGGCCAAACGCCCAACCCAGCTAAATCCGCCTTTACTGTGGCTTTCCAGCCGACAGTAAATTTATTCTATTGCCTGAAAAACAGAATTATCTTTCTGCTTTCTCATCACCCTGAAGTCACTTCACCTTGAACCCTCATGTTATGCAAGACATGTCTGTCTTTAAACTGCAGAGTCAACATGTTCACATGGAGGCTTCTTATCCTCTGATGTCTCAATATGCTGATATATCAGTGTCAAGCAGTATCCGATGATCCCCTGCATGGCCTGAGGAAGCCCCGTGTCCGAGACCAAGTTCCCAGAATCCACTGCTACTGCTGCTGTTGTCAATCCTGCACAGGGGCTTTTAGAGAGAAGCTTTTAATGTTATGACAACTTTACAAAATCTAAATGAAGACTTCGTACGACTGTAGAGTAGGGAGGCTGGCTTTTGAAGAACAGGAAGAATTGACATGAGTCGTGGTCCTTAATGTTTGCATATATTTACCCACTCATAATTCTGCTTTCCCTTCCCACAAAGCACCTCTAGTTCAAAAAGGCCCAGACCCTCCTGAGAGCCTGGCCTTCTCCTAAGGGTGACATCATGACTCCGCATGTTTCTGTGCTTGCCTTTAAGGACTCAAGGCCGTCGTTCTTAGTACCTTGGATTTGGTAGATATTTATTCTCCCATAGCTAGGACTCCTCTGCTCTGGTTAGCTCACTTCAGTTCCCACACTGGCCTCTTTTGTTTTGTTTTGTTTTTTCGAGACAGGGTTTCTCTGTGTAGTTTTGGTGCCTTTCCTGGATGTCGCTCTGTAGACCAGGCTGGCCTTGAACTCACAGAGATCCTCCTGACTCTGCCTCCCAAGTGCTGGGATTAAAGGCGTGCCCACCACCGCCCGGCTGTGCTGGCCTCTTTTAAGGATAAGATTCTTAGGGCAGGAAACCTGGCCTGGCTGGAAGTTGGCAGGTATGGCTGGAGGGGAAGGGCACAAGTAGGCTCCTAACCAGAGCGGAAAGACTCAGGCACAGGTGGGAACAGGCTAGTGTCTGATGACAGGCGTTTCTGGAACAGCCCCAGGGCTCCAGGTGACATGTGCTACAGGGACAGGTAAGGAGTAGACTGCGTGCCCTATATCAAGACACAGATGACGAACCTGGCATGCCCCTGAGGCTGACTAAAGTGTTCTTGCAAGACTCAGTGTTCAAATTTATTTCGAAGAAAGGTAACCTTGACTACCGAATAAGGTTGGGGGGACCTTATCCCATCCCATCATATACAGAAAGGATCAAAATCAAAAATCTAATTTAAAAGCATTTCAAGTAGAATTTTTTTCAGGGTTTGACATTATTTGGCTGTTGGACAATAAGATTAAGAACAAATGTTGACATCGATCACTTTCGATTTCCATCACGGGCTTTGCCTAACTTACCTGAATCTAAATTCTCTTCCAGAAACTACAGGCCTCACCAGATGCTAAAGCAAAGGACCCTGCTTAAGTGAAACTGCTTGGTGCAAGCTGCAGTAACAGACACATGCAAATGCCTAAAATACACCTGCCTTCTTCTCTGATGAAGATACCTTTATTTTCTAACATTTATTGTTTATTGTGTGTGTATGTGTGTGTATGTCTCTGTGTATTGTGTGTATGTGTATATTTGTGTATGTATGTGTCTATGTGTGTCTGTATGTCTCTGTGTGTGTCTGTGTGTGTATGTATGTATGTGCATGTGTATCTGTGTGTGTGCGTATATGACTGTGTGTGTCTTATGTCTCTGTATGTGTATGTATGTTTGTGTGTCTGTACATGTGTGTATCTGTATGTCTGTGTATGTGTATGTCTCTGTGTGTATATAACTGTGTGTGTGTGTATGTCTCTGTGTGTCTGTGTGTGTGTATATGACTGTGTGTGTATGTCTCTGTGTGTATGTGTATGTATGTATGTGTGTCTGTACATGTGTGTATGTATATGTATGTGTGTATGTCTGTGTGTGTTTGTGTGTGTGTGTGTGTTTGCACACACACGCACGCGCGCGCACATGTGTGGAGCACACTGGTGAGCACACGGTGGCTGAAGGACTACCTGCAGAAGTTGATTCTTGCCTTCCCCATGTGAGTCCTGGGATTGAACTTTGTGGAAAGTGCTTTTACCTGCCAAGCCATCTCGCTGGTATTTTTTAAAAATGATAATCATATAGATTATGAAGATCTGAGCATCCACTGTAGAGTGATTAAGTCAAGCTAATTAACATACCCATCACCTCATCTGCTTATGTTTATTTGGTAGAATATTTTCAATGTGAGTGACTCTGAAATATTTGAGACATGGTCACATTGGCATGCAGTAAATCTCTATTTATCTTATTTATTTATTCACTTAGTATCTAGCATCTGTGTGTATGTGTAGCCATTTGCCTTGTCCCGGCCCCCACATGAAGGTCAGGGGACAACGCTCAGGAATCAGTGCTCTCCTGCACAATGAGCGTTCCAAGGATGGAACTCGGGCCATAGGTACATTGTTCAGAGCTCAGGAAGCAGCAGTTAAACTCCTCAGCACCCCCAGCAGGTCCCTCCCACTCAGTGCCAGGCCTGTAAGAAACTGCAGCTACCAGGCTGGAGGAAGGTGCCCTGGTGGGGACAATCAAGGCGGAAGGGATTAGTCTCGGGCAGTCTCCATTCTCACAGAAAATAATTCAAAGGACACCATCCACGCGAGTTTGAGGTCCTTAAAAATGTCTATAACTAAATCTCATTTCATACTGAGAACCTAAAAGCAGCTCAAACCTACATGAAGAACTGGTCCTGGTGTTGGCCCCCGCCTCTCCCCACCTGGATGGAAACAGTAATTCTAGAGGCCTGCTCAGAACTCTCACTCGGTCCTGTCAGGATAACTGATGGGACCACCCTTGCTTACTCTTCAGCTACTGTGCATTTTTTCACTTATCATTGCTTTGAATCATATCACTCAGCATAAAAAAAAATCATTTTGTTCCCCTCTCTCAGCACAAATCATACAAAACCCATGCAGTAAGGCACTGAGTATTTCATCACAATGCAGATCTACTGCGCACAGGCGAAACCCTACCCTTGACGCAAACTGGAAACTTAAAACAGAAAACACGGCAGATTGCGTGTGAATTCTGAATAAACAATGACTCCTAATTTTAACAATTATGATTCAAATTTCAACTTTGTAATTTAACAAGAGAATGCACATCTAAAGAATCAGCCGGAAGAAATCTACTCAATTATTTTAATTTATTCCTATTGTCATATTTTAATTACTAGTTGATAAAACATATTATTACATCTTATCAGCCATGTTGCATAATAGTAATAGGTGGTAGCATTAGCGTGGGACTCCACCCAGCACTCACTAGATCCTTTATTCTAGAATCTTCAGATGTAATCCAACAAACCTGAAAGCCAAATTCACTTTAGACGCTAAAGATAGACGGTAGCAAGGTGGGATAGGGAGGAGAATAAACCCACAAAAAAACGGATGACAAAACCATGTGAAGAGCCTCCTGCAGCGGTTCACATCTGTAACCTCAACACCCAGGAGGCTGCAGCCGGCTGGGCTACATAGTGAGAAACAGCCTAGCAGGCCCTGGAGATTGAGTCCCTGCCTAAAAATAAATAAATAACAAACAGAAAAGGGGGTGAAAAGATAAGGAGGTAAGAAAACTTAGACGGAATTGCTCTAACAGCTCTAACCCCTTAAGATACTTTGGCCTTCTCTTATTTCCTTATGGGAAGAATCTATTAAATCAGCAGCTGGAGAATATTTAATCAATAAAGAAATTGAAGGGCAATTTAGAAATTAATATTCTGCAAGATGCCAAATCAATAAGTAGGAGATGATCTCTGAGTTGATTAGAAAGTTGAGACGGCCTGCCAAGGTCGCTTTTAAATGGTTTCATATTTCTCTTACATCATACTGCTAACGAATACAGGTTCTGAAAACTAATTTATGCAATAAAATATAAAAGACAAGATGAAGGGCGCTAGAGATAAGCATGCCACTCTTCCAGTCTAGGGATTTAAGCTTATTCTGTTTTATAAAAACACTTTTTGGCCAGAATAATTCATTCAGGACTATGCATTCCACTAATACAGAATAATGCTGAACTGTAACTACAATTCAAGCTAGAACATGAAGAACTTCCTTAAGACACAGCATGCAAATACTCATGTATCTTAAGTCAATGTATTTAGATTAAATATGTTTCAGTGTGTCTATTTTCCACTACACATTCAAATCTGAAAGGCAAAATGTATTCCTAGAATACTTAATAATAGGACCAAATCTTCCTTAGGAATTCTTGAAATAGGTATTTAAGGGTGAAGTAACGATATTTTTAAAGTTTTATTTACATCATTTTATATTCATATAAATAGGATAATAAATAAGCCGTAACTGCCATCAGATTATCTATAATATCCTTGCACTTAATGCATTATGTAACAGATTATGATGTATTACATATGTGCCAGTGTTTTTCAGATTCATATATATATAAGTCCAGAAGTTTGCTTTTGTTTTTTAACCAGTTTAATTTATTTTTAACTATATGTTTCGTGTGTGTGTGTGTGTGTGTGTGTGTGTGTGTGTGTGTGTGTGTGTATGTATGTGTGAATCTGTGAATGTATTAGTGCAAGTGAATATGGAGGCCCGAATAGGGTGTCATATCCCTTGGAGGTGGGGTTACAGGAGGCTGAGAGTAACCCTGTGTAGGTGCCGGAAACCAAACTCAGGTCCTCTGCAAGAACAGTAAGTGCTCCTGACTGCTGATCCCTCTCTCCAGCTCTGGTTTTGTAAACAAAACTTCTTTGTAGGGGATCAGTTTTCGTACCAAATAGCACAGGTCTTCAGTTTATAGAGTCTGACCATACATCACAGCATTGACTTATGGGCACAGTAATGGCGCCAAGGGGCAGGGTTCTGTGGTTCTAACTGCTGAGCAACCAAGAGGAAGGAAGAGAGATTTGAATGCAAAATGTATACATTGAATGATGAAGCCCAGCACTGAACCCAACGTTTCTCAACGCTTGGAGGAAATAAGGCCGGAGAGAATAGAGTCATCACGTGACCATCGGCCGCAATCAGTGCAACAGCATCCGCACTGATTGTCTGAGAAGGTGCTGGGGTAGGGAGGGAACCACAATGGTTCTACTCTATTAATCTGAAGGTGTGACTAGTCTGATTTGAGATTACTGTGCTTCCCTTGTTTGTTCCCGTTTTATAGCTGCATAACTGTACAGGAGGGACAAGCATGTGGAAAGTACTAGTTTTGTGTATATTATAATGGTAATGCCAAGGTCTATACATTTCCCAACGTTAACAAGCACTGCTTCAAACTTGCTGGAGAGATGGGTCGGCAGTCAAGAGCACTTCCATTGTGGAAGAGAGGGTGGAAAGACAGAGCCAGAGGATGAGGGAGTTTGCTATGAGACAGTGTCTCCTAGGAATGTCAAAAGCTACACTCATAAAGCCTCACCAACGTGGATGCCTAAACATGAGCTGAACAAGGATGGCACCAATATATATGCTAATATGGACAGGGAGAGTTCATGAGGCTTCGACTCTAGACAAAGAACTACAGGCAACTAAGGAGTGCTGAGATCTGGAGAAACAGTCTTCCCCGAGCAAGAGCACACCAATTGGTTATCCAATACCAAATGGTCAGCCAGGGAAACACATACAAGTAACATTACGCAGACTGAATGAGTTATATTTATGTATTTAGGTACACAAATACACACACACATGCATGATTACTGAAAATAGAGTCCATGAATTCAAAAGAGAGCAAGGTGGGGTATATAGGAGGGTTTGGAAGAGAGAAGGGGAAAATGATGTAACTGTACTATAATCTCAAAAAAAAATGATAAGAAGTGGGAGAGAAAGGGGAAGAGATACACTTAAAGATGTTCACACAACAGTAGGTGTCCAGAGAAACTGGAGAGGATGCCTGCTGGCCGTCAGCTGAGGAAGAAATGAATTCCTGCCAGCTGCAAGTGCCAAGTTCCTTGGCCACCTGCGGTTAGCCGCTGGTGTCACAAGCAGGCTAAAAGTGGAACGATGCTCCCACAGGAGGAAATTTAAAATAAAATATCCCAAGACCAACTCCTCTCAGAACTCGACTGAGAGACTTAGAACCAGAGCTGACAAGAGCGGGCAGGCTTGGCCCATTCTCATTGTAATAGCTATGTTTTTCTTTATGCATTTCTTAGACGATCAAGGTCACCTTGAGGGATGAACCTTTGCTTGATGTCAAATACTGCCGTTAGTCAACGACAGGTTCTAGGCTATATGTGAAGATAGATCTGTCCTGGCTTATATCCCTTTCCTGAAATGCTCGAGTAAGAAGAGCATCTGTTTTTAAGAGTTTTCCAAGTGTTAGAATATTTGCATAGACTTTAAAGACTGAGCACCTAATCTAAAAATCTGAAATGCTCAAAAAATCGGGTTTTTGGGGGTTTTTTTGTTTTTGTTTTTTGAGACAGGGTTTCTCTGTGTAGCTTTGCGCCTTTTCCTGGAACTCACTTGGTAGCCCAGGCTGGCCTCGAACTCAGAGATCTGCCTGGCTCTGCCTCCTGAGTGCTGGGATTAAAGGCGTGCGCCACCACCGCCCGGCTCTCAAAAAATCTTTGGAGCATCATACGTCAGCACTCAAATGATTTTAATTTTGGAGCATTTTCAGTATGATGTTTTCAGATTGGGGTGCTCAACCCATAGCTGGGGCAATGTAGCAGCAAAGTGATCCTGAAGGAGTCTATTCAAAAAGGACCTTATCCAGTTTACACGTCAGGTAATGCTTCTGACCAAAATGAGAACAGAAATTAGTTGTCCATTACAAGTTCCTAATTTTATAGTCTTTTTAAAATCTGTTGCCAAATGGTCGCTTCAAATTTTCATAAGGTAAGGAGGAAAGTAAAATCAGTGTGTCCTGAAGTTGCAGGCAGTTAGCAGAGTGAAGGCCTAGGAAAACTTGTGTGTTTCCAGAGCATGTGAAAAGAGAAACAGTTGAATTGGTCTTTTCCTTACTCCTAGCCATTTGTACTTCCGATAGTGTGAAATGGGAGACAGGAGCTGAGGGAGGCGGCACACATGAAACATGGAGAAGACAGAATCCATGGAAAAGGGAGACCAGAGGGCAGGAGTCCGGAAGCACAGAGTGGAGCTTGAGGCTGTGGAGAGGAACACGTTTAGAGAACAGAAATGGCGAGGACTAGGAACGTGCCTTTGAGGACACCGTGACCAACAGTCTAGAGGAAATGTTTTCCTAAACTTTCTTTCTAGAAAGGGATGCGGATGCCTGGGGAAAGGATCTGGGCTTAAACAGCAGAAGTCAGGTACGGGAGCCACATAAGAGCAGTTGAAATAATGGAATCAATGAAGTCAGGAGGATTCTGCCAGGGAAGAAGGGGAAAGTAAGAAGATAATAGTAATTAAGTATGTTATGAATTAATTAAGTATGTATTAAATTAATTGAGGAGAGAAGACTGGGAAATGCCAATGATGGAGTGAGATTGATAAGGCTAAGAATGGAGAGAACCCAGAGGGAGAGGAGGGACAGTCTGTGGAGGGTCAGAGTCAGCAGGCTCAGCAGGCTGACCCAGGGACTGGAGCCAGTGGCTCTCACCTGCACAGACTTCTACCCAGGTCCCAGGAATGGGCTCCTTTATACCAGTGTTGTTACAGAAATGTTTTAGCTGGACTCAGTCAGGACTCTTTCCACTCTGCTCTCCCTCCATTCGTGTGTCTGCAGTCATCACAGCAGCTAGGAGGCGGCCTTTGTCCTGGGTTCCCTAAGGAGACTCTAAGTGGAGCATATATTCACTTCAAATATGGGGGATGAATCTGTATGGCATCTAGTCAGCACGGATACACCATTAAGGAACTGGTCGAACACTGGTATGGGAATAACTCCCAGGAATCTCTTACTGGGACAGCACTGACTTGGCTGTGTTTGTTGAAAGTACACGGACACAGAGAGAGATAAACAAGGTATGAAACGTAGAGCCATGAACTCATATGCAGAAAACCTTTCCCTATCACCAAACTCAAAACAATTAACAGTACGCTTGCCCCCTGTGTTTGGTCAGAACCAAAGTTTTCTTATCAGTTTAACAGTTGGACAAAAAAAAAAAAAAAAAAAAAAACCCAAAAAAATAAATAAATAAAACCTTTTCTGTTAGCAATAATTAAAAAAACAAAACAAACCAGAATCGACAGCCATTCCCATCTGTGAAACAGAAACCCGTACAAATACTACAAACAAGTCCTCATGAGATTGTGTACATCTTACAAATCTTGACTGTTGATACTAGAGCCGCATTACAAAAACTTTAGAGTCCGCCGTTTGCGAATAGCTTAGACTCTGCTCTGGGATGCAGTGTATGCTTAGCACTCCAGAAGTCCTGGGTGCGGGGGAAGTCTAGCACCACAAACACAAACACGGAAACCAACAAACAAAAGAACATCACACGCCCAACCAAAAATAGAAAACCACAAACTGGGAGCTCTTTGAGGCACATTAAATTAACAGAGGATTAGTATTTTAGATGCAACTAAGCTCTGAAGTGAAGAGACAAAGAAAACATAAATAACCTGTAACCTGCAAAACCGAAGGGCAAGTTCAACCTCACGGTAAACCAGGGAAATACGTCCACGAACCACGGTTCTTTTTCATATCCAGCATATTGGCCAAACCAAATACGATATACAGATTACCACAGAGGTAATGAAAAAGCTCGAACGTCCGCCGGCTATGTGAGCAAAGAGCAGTTGGCACAATCACCCTGGAAACGGTTTGGTAACCCCAGTCAAACTAAAGATGCACAGGTTTGTAAAGCAGCCATACCTTTCCTGGGTAGAATTCCCTGTGTGCTGTCTGTAAAACAAACATGAAAAATGGCCCAAGTGTTTGACATGGCAGTACATGTGTGTAGGTGTGTGCATGTGCACATGTGCATGCATGTGTGTGTACAGTCATATGGAGTCCAGTGGTTGCTAGCAAGGGTCTCCCTCAATCATCCACCTTACTTTTTGTTGTTGTTGTTTTTTCGAGACAGGGTTTTTTTCTGTGTAGCTTTGGTGCCTGTCCTGGAACTTGCTCTGTAGACCAGGCTGACCTCAAACTCACAGAGATCTGCCTGGTTCTGCCTCCCAAGTGCTGGGATTAACGGCATGTGCGCCACCACCACCCGGCTCCAATGTACTTTTTAAGACAGGGTCCTGCCCTGTCTGGAACTCGCCCATTTGGCTAGCTTGGCTTGTCAGTGAGCCAAGTCCCAGCAATCCTCCCGTCTCTGCCCCTCTTGCCCTGGTGCTACATAGGCACCGTAGAACTCAGCCACTTCCTTGGCCTCCAGGAGATCCAACGCAGGTCCTCACATTTGTGCATTAAGCACTTCACTAACTAAGCCGTCTCCCCAACCTCTGAAATTTAACTTTGAGTAAATGAAATGTTCCTACAAAAAGAGCATAGCAAGTATGTCTTTATTCAAATTAAGGCGAGACCGGGTTCACCTAAGCAACAATGTTTAAAATGCACACATTTGTAGAGAAACTACTAATATATGATCTCATAAAATCTATGATGCTGCTTAACTCTGAAACTAGAACATGGACTATGTTTTGGGTGTACACCATCATGACTTTCAGAGGCTCTGTTATTGATCTGCTTCTTACACAGACTGGATATGCAAACACTTGTTCTATTATTGTTTTTAAAATTTTTGATGGTATGTTTTATATATTCTTTTGTATGTATACTATATCACAAAATAAAAATGTTAACGGGATTAGAGAAAAGCATCCAAAGTATACTAATACTTTCTTATGTTGAATCTAGAAAGTGATGCAGGTCCCTCCGCATTCAAAGCGACAGACGCGGTCCACAACTACTAATAATCTTGCCTGAGGTTCTTTAACAATAGAGCTGTAAGTCATGCTTGGGGAAATCTGAAGACTCTGCATCCCACTTGTGTGCAGTACTATGAGCCTGGCTTTACAAATGAAGCTGTAAGTGGCCAGGTCATCAAAGATTCTAATATATCCTTGACTATCTCAGAGGTATCTCTTTCAGAGAGTGAGACCCAGATTCCTGAGGCTGCCAGGACTGGCCATAGAGCTAAGAAAGTCAGGGTCAAATAGCAGGTGCTCAGTAAGACGAAAGCATAATTGGAAATGCAATGCCACACACAGCATTAGCAGCCTTGTTAGGCAGTAGAAAACGCTGGGCACGTCAGCATTTGGTATATTAAGGATGTAAAAGCAAGTTCTGAAACTACGTGTCCACCTCGAGAACTACCAGTGAGTTTTCTTTTTTCCAGTTTGGTGTGGTGGGCATGTGAGGGCTGTACCATTCTGGCCATTTTTAATAGAGTCACATAATAATGCACACTGTGCTCTTTCCCTCTTTAAAAAATCCTTCCCTTGCACTCTGCCCGGATGATTTATTTTCTGAAATGTACAATATTACTTCTCCAAATGACTCCCCACTAGCTGCAGGATAAAGATACAAACCCCTTGCCATGGAACAAAAGCTCTGACTCAGGGTTGCTTTTCCCGAGAACCCTTGCTTCTGCTGGGCCAATCTGAGGCCCTGGAGGCTGCAGAGCCATGCGGTCAGGCAGGCTGGGCCAGCTCTTTTCTCAGCACTTTCTTCGCCTGGCTCACTCCTAAACTGCCCTCAGAGGTTACCTGAAGCCTTGAGGTTACAACATCCTCCTAACAGCCATCCCGTCCTATCCAACCCCAGCAGCCACGCCCAACCCTAACACAGTACCTGCTGTGCCTGAGACGCAGGCTCTGTGAGGTTTCCGGCTGCCTAGCACAGAACGCCACGATCTAGATCCTGACAAGTTCCACCATCGCATCGCTGTCTGAACCTCCCCGGGCTTCCCTCCTTCCAGATATCTATTTGTTCTCTTTATAGAACTGCAAGGTGGATCCCCCCCCACCCCGCCCCCGCGGTTCTCACTATTCCCTCTCTTGGTATCTATATCCCCTCGCTCTCCCACGGTCTCTCACTATCTCCGCTGCCTGCCTCCCTGCCATCCTCCACTCTCTCGCAGACAGCCCTGGCCATGTCCATTCTGCCGGCCATGTCCGGTCTGGTTCTGTTCTCTCTGCTCTGGATATTTTCTCTTTGGCTTACAAGAAGAACCTGAACCATACCAGGAAGGGCTCCTGTCCTGCCTTTCCTTTACTGCGCCCCCTCCTATACAATCGCTGGGTTAACAATGTGGAGAAGGGTTCCAGAGCACTCCTATGAGAAACACAATTTTGCAGTTTGCATAAACCACGTTGGGTCCTCAGGGTTTTAGACCATGATCTGCATGGCGTTGAGGAATCCAAGGGCCCAAGGCAGGAATGTCTACTATCACTGTCTCTGATGACGGAAAAGTTCTGTACCTGTGCCGCCAAAGACTGTTGTCACAGCCCACAAGGGCACTTAATACGTCCATCAAGAATGAAGAGTCACATCCTTCATTTATTTAATAATGATTTATTTTAATGTATAGATATAGAGCACCAAGTGTCTATCAATACAGATAGATACAGGGACTATAATATAAAAAATCCCAGCTGGGCACAGTGCTGCAGGCCTGGAGTCCCAGCTAGCCTGGAAGCTGAGGTGGGAGAATCAACTGAGCCCAGGCCTTGAAGACTTGTCTAGGCCAGAACCAAAACTCTGTCTCAGAAAGGGAGCAGTTCAGGATGCAGTGTTTGTCTAGCATTTTCGAGGCCTTGGATTCAATCCCCAAAGTTAAATAAAGTGCTAATCAACTTGAAAATCTCTCTCTCTCTCTCTCTCTCTCTCTCTCTCTCTCTCTCTCTCCCCCCCTCCCCCCCCCTCCCCTCCCTCCCTCCTCCAGGAGGTGTTGGTGACAAATACCTTTAATTCCAGCACTCAGGAGGCAGAGGCAGGTAGATCTCTGTGATTTTGAGGCCAGCCTGGTCTACAGATCGAGTTCTAGGACAGCCAAGAACAGATACACAGAGAAACCCTGTCTCTAAACAACAAACAAATCACACACACACACACACACACACACACACACACACATACAGACACATGCACACACAAAGACATACACACCCCTCTACCTGGCACACATAGAGTTCAAGGCCAGCCTGAGCTTCAGAGAGCCTGTCTCAAAACCAAACCCAAAAATCAAAAGAATAAAAGAAATAAAACTGCCTTATAAAACTGTATTCACAAAAATGTTTAAAACTAATTCTCAGGGCTGGAGAGGTGACTCAGAAGATTGGCTGCTCTTGTAGAAGACCCAGGTTCAATTCCCAGCAGGCACAGGGTAGCTCACAAGCATCTATATTCTTCAGTTCTAGGGGCTCTGACTCTCTCTTGCTTCTACAGACACCAGGCATGAATGTGGTGTACAGCCATCTATGCAGGCAAAACACCTACCCAAATAAGTAGTAGTAATAGTAACAATCATAATAATTACGACAGCGATGATGGTGATCGAAGCGGAGTTCTCTTTGGAGTAACTACTAATGTAGCCTGTGGGGGTATTGTGTTCCCCAAAATATTGTGTATGCTAATAAACTTATCTGGGGTCAGAGAACAGGACAGCCACAATATTAAACATAGAGGTTAGGCAGTGGTAGCATACGCCTTTAATCCTAGCATTCCAGAGACAGAAATCCCTCTAGATCTCTGTGAGTTCAAGGCCACGTTGGAAAGGCCAGGCACCGTGAGACACAGCCTTTAATCCCAGAAAGTCAGCCTTTAATCCCAGGGAGTGGTGGTAGAAAGCAGGAGGGTATATAAGGCCTGAGGACCAGAAACTAGTGGCATTTGCCCTGGAGAGCATTTGGCCTGAGCAGGCATTTGGCCTGGAGAAGCGGCCTGGAGAAGCATGTGGCTGGTTAAGCTTTCAGGCTTCTAGCAGCAGTTCAGCTGAGACCCATTCTGGATGAGGGCTCGGGGCATCCAGTCTGAGGAAACAAGACCAGCTGAGGACCCAGCGAGGTGAGATAGCTGTGGCTTATTCTGTCTCCCTGACCTTCCAGTGTTCACCCCTATAACTGGCCTCAGGTTTGATTTTACTAATAAGAACTTTTTAAGATTCATGCTACAGTAGCCTTCATTCCGACTTCACCAAAGAAGAAAAGAGACCCAAGTGTCCTTACAGCTTACAGTCTTACCATGAAAGAAGATAATAAAAATAATGTTGCTCACTGTTTGGAGAGAATGATGCTATAGGAAAATAGAACAAATTAAGAATGCTAGCCTGAAGATGAGGACTGGTGGCCCTCCTACATCCTTGCTAAGAGGAGATTCCCAGGAAAAGATGGTATCTAAGCAAAAGCTAGGAGCAGACAGGAGCCAGGACGCATCAGGAGAGCAGGCAGTGACTGAAACAGTCTTGGTGTGAGCAGAAGTGAAGAACACTGTAAGAGCTGAGAGTCCAAGGAAGCTGGTCCTGACGATGTGAGAGAAGTGACAGGGAGCACAGGAGTTATGAATCCTATGAACCCGTGGCCTTTACTCTGATCAGCCAATATAGAAGAGTAGCATGATACAACATAGGCTTTGGAGCCAATCCTCCGGCTTTAACTCTTAAAGTTACGGTACAAAGGCGCTAAGGACAAACCGGGGAGAGCTTGGATTTTATGGCTAGTGCCTGGTGAGCTATGATGGTGGCTTGGTGCACAGTGTCAGGAGTCGGAATAATGAGAAGTGGCTTTATTCTGTTCATATGTTAAAGATGGGATAAAGAATAGTAAATGAAATATACCAGTGTGTTATAAGACAGAGAAAAGTCAGTCAACTCTGAGGTTCTGATCCAAGCACCTTGCATGCGTTCTAGCCAGCAGGTTTAGAAAGAAATATGAAGTTGAGTCTTTGACTTGTACAGTATATATAAGATATCCAAGAGTCGTGTACATTTTACAGATGGGTAAACAATTCGCAGACATCAGTTAGAATATCAGTGACACAGTGAACATTTAGCCTAAGCCAAACCAGGAGCTCTGAGTATGAATAAAAAAGGGGCTGAGGCTGTTTAACGATTTCAAAGGAAAGTTAAGAAGTGACTCGGGGAATGAATTCACTAAGAATCACAATCAATTACCTAGTGTGGAAGGAAGACAATCAATAGACTATAATGTCCTTGAAACTGTGCAAAGGAAGTATTTCAAAGTGGAGTAAGGGATCAATTGTTTCAAATACTGTTGAGAAATCAAATAATGTAAGAACAACAAAATGGCGCATTGGATTAAGTCAAAGGAAAGTCCACCGTGAGCCTCACAAACAGTCACAGTGGCAGAGATGAGGCTTGGATGACGTAGGATCAGATGACATGGTAGGAGGAGAGGGGGGCTAGCCAATTTTAGAAAGAAGTGGATAGCTGTGATAGAGGGAAAAAAGCCAGCGTTCCCACCCCACCCCGTGCCCTGTTCCTTAAAATAGCAGTAACAACTGGTTTGTATGCAGATGGGAAAGATCCAATACGAGGGGAAAGTGACACAGTAAACCATTACTGGCCAATGAATCAAATCCAGAGTGCCGCATGATCGGTACAGAGCATAAGCCAAGAATGGTTTCTACCTTTCCAAGCGGTTGAAAAATCAAGACCGTTCCATAATATATGAAAATCATATCACATTCATGTCTCCATGTTCACAAACAAAGCTTAGCTGAGAACAATGGTTATGCTCCACATCCATCACTGTCCGTGGCGGCTGCTTCTGTGCAACAAGAGCAGAGCTCAGGTGTGAAAGAGATAATACAGAACACTCTAACTGCCACTCAGACCCCACTATGAACCAGAGACACCCCTATAACTTGACAGTATTTTGAGGGACTTGTGTCAGCTCCCTGCAACTCTTTTCTCAATGACTTTTAAAAGATGTGTGTGTGTGTGTGTGTGTGTGTGTGTGTGTGTGTGTGTGTGTAAGTCATATGTGTGCAGGTGCCCAGGAAGGCCAAGAGAGGATGCTAGATTCCCTGAAGCTAGAGTTTTAGGAAGTTGTGAGTCACCAGACTTGGGTGATGGGAACCAAACTCAGGTCTTCTAGAAGAGCAGCAAATAGTTTTTGTTTGTTTGTTGTTTTGGGTTTTTGTTGTTGTTGTTGTTGTTGTTTGAGACAAGAGTTTCTCTGTGTAGCCCTGGCTGTCCTGGAACTCACTCTGTAGACCAGGCTGGTCTCGAACTAACAGATTCACCTGCCTCTGGCTCCTGAGTGATGGGATTAAAGGTGTGCACCACCACCAGGCTCAGGAAGGGTTCTTAACAGTCATTCC
>CABHPH010132892.1:0-22961 GCA_902168325.1 Peromyscus nudipes
AATCACAGTTCAGGCACTTTTGATATCTATTGTTTTTTCCTCTTCACAATAATTCCATCAGACAAAAATTTATCTTCATTTTGCAAATAAGATAAGTAAGGCCTAAAGAAAATAAATAGCTTCAAGTTCCTTAGGTGGTGGAAATGTGACCTGGATGTAGGAGGCTGAGCTAGTACTATAGGCTAAACTGGGTTTTTCCCTCACCTGGCCAAATTCCTATGCTGGAGTTGTATCCCCTAGTATCTCAGAATGTGACTGTATTTGGACATTAGAATTTTAAGGAAGTAATTACGGTAAAATGAGGTCAGTGGGTGAGCCTTAGTCAAATGTTACCAGTGTCCTTATTAAAAAATTAAGACACAGACACACTCCAAAGGAAGACTGTGTAAAGGAACAGACTGAAGATGGCCATCTGAAAGTCACAGAAAGAGAGAGACATCTAAAAGAAATCAACTCCATTGACAGCTCGATCTCAGATGTCTTTCCTGCAGAACCTTGAAGAAAAACATTTCTGTAGTTTAAGCCCAGACTGTCGTCCTTTTGCCACAGCTGCCTGAGCAAACGAATAAAACTTATGATTGAGATGCTTGGCTGATAAATCAGACAGGCTCCCAGCCTTCAAATCTTTCTGAGTCTTGCCACTTGTCATAATCCACTAGAGACCATTTTTTTTTCTCTAGGGAGGGAGCAATATAATTACGAATGAGGCTATGACTAGATCTGGAATTTTGGACACTAGCAAGGATGGAGCAAGTGAGAAAAATTGCTACATCTTGAGTCAAAGCCAAGTGGAGCATAAAGGTGGCCAAGCCAGAAGAAAATACTGGGAGCAGTGCCAGATCCCAGACTTCCAAGCCAAGCAGGGAACCAAGTTAAAAACAAGGCAAAGTGTGCAGAGTAGAAAAAGGACTGGGTCACAATGGGAAATGTTTAAAAAGTGAAAGGCAGCAGCACAGAGCAGCAGGGAAGTGATCCCAGGAATGCTTTCAAGACCCACAGCTCATCTGGGGCCCAACTGACTAGGACCTGTAGCTGTAGGAAACTCAAGCTCACCTCCCCTTACCTGTTTCTTTATATGACTCAGAAGCACGGAGCCAACTTAAATTCTGACCTCTCTACCGAAATATGAGTCAGTACTGAACTGATCATAATAACTGTGTCATATTGAGTTCCTCAGAACAGATGCTGAGAGGAAACTTCCAGAATCCTTGTTATTAATAATTGAGAGAACAAGCCTTTATTTTCTACTTTTGCTAAAGCATCCTTGGTAATTTTTGCATACTTTGGTTTCTCACATATATTGTTTGTTTTCTGTTTTGTAAATTCACCCACACATCTATTAGAGGACGTTGATGGGTCCAGACTTCTTATATGCAGTTAAAAATAATTTTGTCTAGTTAAATCCCACTGGATTTTTGAATAACAAAATTGCACTAAATATATATATTGTTATTTGGAAAAGAGTAACATTAGTATTATATTCAGACTTTCTGTCAATGAGCATGGGCTGTCTCTGCAGGTCTTATTTGATGTGTCTCAATAAAATTTATAGCTCTCTAAATAAATCTTATACATTGGTTATCACATTTTTTACTGTTTATTATATCATTTGGTCTCAATTGTTAATGGAGTGCATATGAATATGTTCTGTTTCCATCTCTGTCTGATTTCATTATAAATCAGCTTATTTTTAAAGTTATGCTTATTTCTAATGCCTATTAAAAGCCATTTTCTCCCTAAATTATTTATTTTATTTATTATTTATAATTCGTTTACTTATTTATTTTATTTGTTTTTTTGGGGGGGGGCGGGGCAGGGTTTCTTTGTGTAACAGTCCTGGCTGTCCTGGAACTCACTTTGTAGATCAGGCTGGCCTTGAACTCACAGAGATCTACCTAACTCTTCCTCCAAAGTGCTGGGATTAAAGGTATGTTTTATCACCACCTGGCAAAAATTTTTATTTCACTCTTTAAAATATTTTTATTTTTTTAGGTTACAATATAATTATGTGATTTCTCTCTTCCCTTTCCTTCCTCTAAATCCTCCTATATATCGCTCCTCGCTCTCTCCCTAATTCATGCCTCTTTTCCCATTAATTGTTATTACCTACACACACACACACACACACACACACACAAATACACCCTGTCTAGTCTGTACATTGTTACTTGAATGTATGTTTTTAGGGCTGACTATTTTGTATTGGGTGACCAGTTGGTGTGCTCTGCCTTGGGGAAGACTGTTTTTCCACCTCTCAACATTCCTTAGTTGCCTGTAGTTCTTTGTATAGGTTTAGGTCTCTTGGGATTTCTTTATCCACTCTAACATGTCTACTATTACTGTCCTTGTTCAGCACATGTTTATGTAGTCATGTTGGCGAGACTTCATGGATATAGCTTCTGACTGGGAGACACGGGTCACAACAAAGTCCCTCATCCTCTGGCTCTTAACCATCTTTCTGTCCCCTCTTCTGCAATGATCCCTGAGTCTTAGGTGTAGGAGCTGAGTTGTAGATGCATAATTTGGGACTGGGCTCTGGGTTCTGCAACTGCATTTTAATTGGTTATGGCTGTCTGTAGTGGTCTCTGTTGCAAAGAGAAATTTTCTTGATGAGGGATGAGGACTATACTTAATGATGGATATTAGGACAAATGTTTAGCATATAGTTGTATGTGAGTACATATGTATACACGCATATATACATATATATTTCAGAATATATTTTAGAATATAGGATTCTGCTAGCTTAATAAAGTGGCAATTATAGATTCTCTTCCAAGATCCTTGACTTCACTAGTACTGGGTAGTTGGATAGGTTTCCAGGATCAGGCATGATTGACCTCTAATTGAGTTGGTCATTGTTGTGGTTCATAGGCATCACAGAGAGCTAGGTAGAACTGCTGGTTGTTTCTCTCCTTTGAAAGTCTGCATAGTGCTTTCTGATGCCATGAAAGCTATTCCTCAGGGAGGAGGTTTTCAAATCAGTTATAGCTCAAGGGCTTCTGAGACCTGTGTCTGAAGTACATGTTGTCTTCAGCAATAGGAAGTTTTCTTCCACCTCTGGAGGCTTTGGGAACGTCAACCAAGAGCAATTACAATTTCTTTCAATGTTCTGCAAGTCTGTTGGACAACTCTGACCAACGATTCAAAAGAAGGCTTGTCATGCCTGGTGATTGAGTTATTGTTGGAAAGTCATTGGCTCTTAATAGGAGCATTGTCAGCCCAGATGAAAATATTTAATTTAAATTACATAAGTATATTTGTGAGCCACCATGTGGTTGCTGGGAATTGAACTCAGGACCTTTGGAAGAGCAGCCAGTGCTCTTAACCTCTGAGCCATCTCTCCAACTCACATAAGTATATTTGAACACACACTTACATGTATTAAAGGATTTTCCTAGATAGAAACTTAATAATATGCTTTTTGATGACTTTTTCATATATACTTACTCTAATTTTACTCTCCTATCTCCTTCTTCATTTTTCTCCCTTCCCCTCTAATTAGAACCCACCCCGTTTTTCCCAATCAAATCACTTGTATCTTACTATTACACTCTTATTTGCTCCCCCAAATCCCATATAATGGTCCCTTTTTACTTTACTGGTTTCTGCAGTTACTCTGGGATACGTACTCTCATCTGAAGATTTGGAGCAATGCACATCCTATAATAGAGAATATGTGACATTTGTCTTTTAGGTCTGCATTACCTCACTCAGTATGCTTCTTTTCTGGTTCTATCCATTTACCTGCAAAGTTCATGATTTAGGTTTTCTTTACAGATAAATAGTATTGCATTATGTATATGTACTACATTTTCATTATCCATTATCAGTTGAAGGGCATTAGGGTTGTTTCCATTTCCTACTATTGTGAATATAGTAGCAATGACCATGACTGACAAGTGTCTGTGGAGTAGGATGTCAAGTCCTTTGGGTATTTGCCAGAGTGGTATAGCTGGATCCTATGGTAGATTTAATTTCAGCTTTTTGAGAATTCTCCACACTAATTTCCATAATGACAGCATCAGTTTGAAATCCTACCAACAGGGAATGAGGATTCCCTTTTCCCCAATCCTTCTCCAGCATTTTTTGTCAGGTGTTTTGTTGCTCTTTGCCATTCTGACTGGAGTAAGATGAAATCTCAAAATTGTTTTGATTTGTATTTCGCTAATTGATAGAGAATGGAATATATATGTTTGCATTCTGTTTCCATACCTATCTGATTTTGTAAAAATTCAGTGGGTTAAAAAGTATAGTTTCTTGCTAAACAATATCTTACTATGGTTTTGCTTTCAAAACAATAGTTTATATTTAATTAGCCTTTGTTTGATTTGTATGAAATTATTTGCATGCTAGGACAATGTGACTTACCAAGTTTATTTAAATTCTTTAGGGATTCTCTCATTAACTAGAACTCTAAAGAAATGAAAGCAATAGCATGTCAGTGATTGAGCCTAAGCTACTGGTCAATATTTACTATATGTCAGGATGCTAGGTATTTTTACATGGATTGCATAGTCCTTCATGGTGTTCCAAGATGGTATGGCTGGGTTAAAACACTTCCCTAAGGAACAATGAATGACAAGAGGATTTCAGGGGCCTTTTGGGATAGTTTTTCTGTTCTTTGGTTTGGTGAGGCTGTGAGGGACAAAGAAGATCTTGCAATACAACTATTACCCCACTCATATTTCAGTAGTCAGTGCCACATTTTTAAAACTGCAAATTTGAGCTTTTTATACATTGAAGGTCCATTATTAAACACAGTGGAGTGAGCATTCTTTCTGGACCATGTCTGTGCCTTCTAGGGAGATAGAGCCTGTCTGTTTCTATCTAATTGTGTCACCAAGAATTGTACTATAGGCTTGGGGCTCAACTGCTGTTTGAAAGCCCAGGACAATATCAGTTACCTTTCTCTGTCCTTGAGGGCAAAACTTTCTTCACACAGCAGAGTCTGTACGGATCCACAATCTGAGATATAACAGTCTTTCCACGCTGACTCTTCTAAGGAATTCCTTCCTATGCTTCAGAGACAAGTAACTTGGTGATTTGTTCCCTCTCTCTTCACCTTTTTGCTTTCTCATTTTGAAATGCCATGAAAGCCCAGGGAAGCTGAGACCAGTTGCCCTGGTTATTTTATGATTTCTCTCCTCTTGCTTGACCTCTCATCATACCCTTTACATCATTTTTCCACAGGCTACAAGTATTTATTTGAGTGTCTTAGGGTCTAAACTCTATAGAGCAAATTGTCTGTATTTTTCCTCTCTTACGTGCTGTAAGGTATCTATGATGACTATCAGCTTATAATTAACCAAGTCTATCAGATGCACAGCATTTGGTTCATCAAAGGGTTTTCTTTTTGTTGTCGTTGTTGTTTCTTTTTTTGTCTCGCATCTGATCCTGGTTGCAGTGACATATTAGGCTAAATTTAACATGTGAACAATGAAAAGGTTTTTCCTCATTTTTCTAAGACTTTGAATGCACTGGTATTTTGAACCAGTCAGACTGTGATAGCTCAAGTTGCCTAGTAACCATCCAAGGACCAGCACCAGAGTGAAACCAAGAGAAACCCCGCTTCTTAATAAAGAGGGCAACAGCAGGGAAACCAGCAAGTCTGGGCTCACAGTTGGTTTGGATCCTCACTCCTTTGAGGGTGTGACTGACATGCCTCCTATGAAGCTGCCCAAATCCTCCATCTATAAAATGGGTCTGACATTTGGCAGTGGGTGCCTTGGGCACATATGGCGAAGATTAATGAAGAACCCAGAAAAGAGTTTGAACTTTTTAGAATAAGAGTACATGGGGACTTTGGAGGATTCTTAATAATTTGGGGATTGTTGGAAATCAGGGTCAGATAAACTACTGATTTCTAAGATTTATTCTCTCTTTGTGTATGTGTATGCAGATGCACATGTGTGTGTGTGTGTGTGTGTGTGTGTGTGTGTGTGTGTGTGTGTGTGCTTGCAGTTGTATGTGTGTGGAGACCAGAGGACAAGTTTGGGTATCATTCCTTAAGTACCATCTACCACTTCTTTTTTTGAGATAGGGTCTCTCACTGGACTGGAACTTGACAAATAGGGTAGGTTTGCTGGCCAGTGATTCCCAGTTATGTGCCTGCTTCTCCTCCTTAGGGCTGGGTTCATGAATTTGATCCATGTTGATTTCTTTCCATTTCTTGCCCCAAAACATAATGAATTCTTCT
Source organism: Peromyscus nudipes (assembly GCA_902168325.1). Classification (NCBI taxonomy): domain Eukaryota; kingdom Metazoa; phylum Chordata; class Mammalia; order Rodentia; family Cricetidae; genus Peromyscus; species Peromyscus nudipes. Next base: position 6,200 of record CABHPH010132892.1, read on the forward strand.
CAGCTGAGACTACCATCTCACAAGTGGCTGCCTTCAAACAAAGGCTTGTTTTTTTCATAGTTGTCTTCAATTGTATGAAACAGAACTCTCCTGATGGCTCAGTTAGAAAAGTGTTTGCCACACAAGCATAAGGATCTGAGTTTGGCTCCCTAGACGCCATCTAAAGCCAGATGCGGTAGTGTACATACGTAATTCCAGCACTTCTGTGGAGAGATAAAAGGATGATACAAGAGAGACCCCAAAGTGCATAGGCCAGCTAGACTGGCATATGCAGAAGGGAACACCAAGAGACCCTGTCTCAAAACATGGTAGAAGGCAGTTACCAACATATGCTCACACTCACATACACAGATTAAGAAAAAACAAAATGAAACAGATCCAGTTAAATTCTGTACAATGGGCTTTATTTTCCAGGCTCACAATGATCATGGAGTCTGAAGATATCATTAGGCAACAAGAACTGCATTCAAGTCTTCTCTCTACTCTTTTCTATACAGGCTTAAGGCAAATTACTTCATCTTGCTTTAGTGTAGATCCTCTTTTATAAAACACATACAAATGCACTGACATTCATTGAAAAGATTAAGTGTGTATATATATTACAAATATACATACATTTTCATATATAGCCTTATATATTTAGGCTATATATGAAATATGCATACATATGTGCAAACACATATATAGTAAGTCACAAGCTTCATAAATTCTTCACATTCAATTAAACTTGTACTTGGTAGTCTCTCTCTCTCTCTCTCTCTCTCTCTCTCTCTGTTCTCTCCCCCTCAAGCCCCTTTCTAGCTCTCATTCAAATTGCAGAAGTTCTCCTAGAGGATAAAATAGGACCTTATATCACCTAACAAAACATATGTAGTTTTTGGTAGGGTTTTAAGACTTTGCCAAAAGTAACACATAGCATTGGCAAGCTTGCATTAGAGTTTTCTATGATATTTAGAAAATACAGTTACTTTGTCTTCCCAACTACCCCATGTTGAGATCATACATTTAATCACAAGTGCAAAAAGTGTGATTATTAAATGTGAGAAATAAGTATCTTCCTTCTTAAAAGATATGTGTATGCAGCCATCCTTCCTTAAGCAGGGACGTTTTGAGCTCTCGTATTGAGCCTAATTTTAAGTGGTGCACACCTAAGGTAAAAGGGAAACATCAAAAGCCACAATCGTACAAAGAGAGAGTACCTTCCACTGAAACTCTCAAGGGGTCCTGTGCCATTTGTGCCTTTTCTCTGAGAATTGGGAAACACGTTGTAGGGAAACCTGTGATTGCCTTGGCTGACTCTGATCCACCAGCAAGAACCCGATGAAAGACGTCATTTAATCACTTGTCCTGAAGCCACTGCTGAAATTACAGCCCTCTGAAGTGACACAGGAAACCAAGTCCCTGCACTTACCATGGAAGATGAAAAGAAGCCTCATAAAGAAGTGTGATTAAAGGCCAAGTGCTGTGGTGGGCCTCACCTCAGGTCCTCCCAGAATTTTCCAGTGCTGCTCTGACATGAGTCAAAGGCCCCCCCTCTTTCTTTCTCTCTTCCTCTCCCTCTTTCTCCCACTCTCTCCTTCACCCCCGCCCCTATTACCCATATCTCCCTCTGTTGACCTCTCTCTCTTCCTCAGCTCTCAGCAAGTGGTAGAAATTTCCTGCAGTTTCACTATGAAACCTATCTGAGTGCTTCTGTGGGGAAAGTGATTCCCCAATATCCCATAACTCCAGAAACATGTGGACCTCAGAATTCGTCTCTTCTAAAAAGAGAAAGAAGTGTGTCTCTTCTGTTGCCTTTCACTTAGTTCAAAACTTTTCCCCCTTTAACAGTGAAAGCCCCTAGTCTTGGGCAGTCTACTCTGAGGCAGCAAGAAGAAGCCTTCTTAGAAAATACAGCCAGATCTGGAGAAGGCTGCAGCCTTACCAGTGTCTCTAAATAGGACTTGATTGAGAGTTGTTGAACTTAGAAAATCCAGAAAAGTATATCACTTTTAATCTGAGTGTCATTCAAGATTAGTTCTTTCTTCTGGAATTCATTGGTTACACCGACTTCTGAGAGCCCACTGTTCTGTAGGATAAGCTCCAACAAAACTCATTTATAAAGAGTATATATGAGTTAATTGAAAATTCTCCCCAAACTGTTGGCTGACTTTCTATTTTGCTTCCCAGGGGGACAAGTTCACCAATTCCCCTTGGCCTAGGGCAGTTTAAGTCATACAAAGTAAACGGATGTATCTGAGAGCTTTCTCCTTTTTATCAAGGTTTACTAGCATGAAATCAAGTTTTATTTGACCCAGTATTTCCCAAGTAAAGGAAAAAGGCTTTCTTTATAAAGTATACATACATACTTAAAATGTACAAGGGCCACCTTGTCACCACAACTGATAATATGCTTAGGTCATGTGATCAGCTATAAAAATCTATTCATCAAACTAGAGTTACTCTCAAAACAGTATTTTACAGCTAAGCCCTCAGCTAAGTTCTCAGCACACACATATGCATGCACACACACACACACACACACACACACACACACTCATCTTGGAGGATATCTAATCTTTTACACAGCTCCATCCAGGCCTTTAGAATAGTAACTGCCAAAATGTGACTTGCATCAGCATCAGGTAGGGACTGTATAAACACCCTGATGCCTAGGCAATTCCTTCTGAATCTTACCTCTGGGGTTAGATATAGGCTCTTGGGTTTTATTGCATTTTCTAAGGGATTTTTGTATAATCTTAAGTTTAAGGATAAATTATTCATAGTTTTGACTTAAGTATCACAAAACTGAACTAAAAAATAGGAAAGAAGAAATGGGATGCTTCTTCCATTATTTTGAAATTTCTACCAGGAGTTAATCAATTATTTTTTCAAAAGTAAAATTACAATGAAACCTACTGGAAACTTTAGGAACTCTATGAAGAAAGAATAAAGATGGCTTTATTAAAGCAGTGAAAAAGACTGTAGGAATATGTAGCCTTCTTTTTGCAATAATAGCAATAAAATATTATTATGAGATATAGACATTGTAGGTAAAATACAACCTTTAAAAAACCTTCATTAATGCATACTCGTAATAAATGGAAGTGTGTTGCACAACAGCATTCTTACACAAGTCTACATGTACTTTGAGTGTATCTCCCTTCACTCCCTGTTCTCTCTTCTCTCCTTCCACGAAACCTTTCTATTCCCCTCTACTTTGTGTCATATATGGGTATGTGATTTTATATGTATGTGTAACATCTAGGGACAACACATGAGAGAAAGTATGCAATATTTCTCTTTTTGAGACTGACTTAATCTGTTTATCTCTGGTTGTATATATTTTCCTGACATAGCTTCATTCTTCTTCATGATTTAAAAATATTCCATTGTGCATGTATATCACACTCTATTTATCCCCTGTTAATAAACACCTGGGTTGGGTCCCTCACTTACCTATTGGGAAGCATGTTGCAATAAACATAGATGTGCAAGTATCTCTATAATATGATGACTTGGAGACCTTTGGGTAAATATACAAAAGGGAAAATGTGGTTTTTTTGAGCCATTTCACAGAAAATACACATGCTAAAATAATCTTTAGATGAGAACTTTTTTCAAAATAATATACTGAAGAAAATATCCCAAACACACAAGGAATAAACACAACTGTTTATGGTAATGTGGCATGCTTCCCTCTGGAAAGACGTTGTTTTCTGATCATAATGTGGATGCTAAATTAGCATATTTTATAGTGATTCTCATCCTAATCTCAGTCTTGAGCCTAGTTAACGGAATTCTGAGACCTAAAATCAGTTAGAGGGAGACTGGCAGGCAAAATAAATAAATAAACAGAAGCAGTCTCTTAAATTGATCTTGAATTGGTCAGCTGCTGTTAATAAATATTTATTGGGTACTTATTATGTGTGGAGTGTGCACTGCTGGCTGAAGCTGGCCATCATTAAACCCATTTGGAAGTATGATAAGCTAGCCTTTAAAAATGTCCACCAAAACCCACAGATGCAACAAGAGATGGTTCTCTTCTCTCCTGTGTTTGCTTCCAGTCCTCTCCAATCTTTCCACTACTGCTCAAGGAGAGAGAGCAAGGAGTGTGTGTGTGTGTGTGTGTGTGTGTGTGTTGTTGTTGTTGTTGTTGTTGTTGTTGTTGTTGTTTTACAAAGGAAATGGCTCCTACTGATTTAGCATCAAGGATGCAGAATTTTCATTATTTTATTTGTTGTGGTTGTTGTTGCTTTATCCAGCCACAAGATTCCCCAATTTACACTTCCCCTCCCAGTTATTTTGAGCAACATGATTTTTGCAAACTAATGAACTAGAATTTAAGGTGAACACTGTGGAATGGAAACGAGCTAAAGGAGTTCATTATACAAAAGGAGTTTATTTTGAGGAAAATTGCCTGTCCTTGCCATTTAAACGTTAAGCAAAAGATACATATCGGATTGTACTTTTACCCAGTCTTCCAATTAATTTCACTGTGGAAACATTTGTTATACAGGAATGAGTCATCACATCTTATCTTTTAATCTTGGGACTGAAGCCTGAGTTTGTCACCAATTTTGTCTCCTCTCCCACCACCACCCCACCTCCCAAAGACTTCAATCGCAGCAGCTCACCGAAGAAGAACAGATAAAGTCGGCCATTTAACCAGAACAGCAGAGATATTTGACGCATTGTCCATGCAGCCTCTGGAGGAATGGGAGCTGACTGCCTATCTTTATCCAACTTGAACCCTAGAAAGATGAGTAGCCTGAAATGAGTGGCAGTGCTGTTTGAAAGGAGAGGGGGCTGAGCGATGGGTGAGCTGAGCACTTCCCCTCTCCAGCAATAGTAAGAAAGTCAAAATCAGTACAAGATAAAGTCTGGGTGAAAGACTACATGCCTAGCTTCTCTGGAGTTCCCTCTAGGTCCTATTATTTCCTTCTGTTTGGAAAGAAATGGTGGTATTTTTTGGAAACAAGAAGGAAGCGATTATTTTAGATAAGCAGAGGAGGTCTTCTTTGGTTCTAAAAGGGTTTATTCAGTTTCATTTGATAAGAACCCAGGGATATGTCCCTAGTTCTGCTCTATGGATCCTTGAAAGTCACTTATGAGGGGTGGGTGGCTCCTGTTGCTCAAAAATTGTATTATAACAATTTTTTACATATTAATTTGAAGTGGGAGAGGACCGAATTCTACATGATGTAAATCAAGGTTTTCAAACATTTATGAGCTATGGAAGGCAGTATGAGGAACTGCTTATATCATCAGAAAAAAATTCTATATGATTTTACTTATATTTCTAGGATTAGTTGACTGAGAAAATACTTGAACTGGGATGAAAATTGAGTATATATTTAAAAGGAATGGCCTTGTTGTTGATTAGTCACAATATGTGTGGACATCTAAATTTAGCAGTTCATATACAGGAAGATCTTTGTATTGAGCATGCAGACAATACTTGGTGAAGAAAATGATTAAAGGTCCTCTATACACAGCACTATGCGTTCCTGAGCATCCATAAAGCACAGATTTGACACTAGTGATTTAGACAGTAAATGATAACAAAGAAATAAGTGACTGAATTAAAAATGGGAAAACCAAACCTGGACTTATTATCAAAATATAGCAAAGTGTACCTTCTTTGTTGAGGCTAGAATTATAGTTACTTTAGTTGATAAGATGGAAATAATTTTGTGAATATTCTTGTTGCTGTCATGAAAATCTGCAATGAATTTAGAGTTTTCATTGTTTGTGCATCAATTAATCTCTTAGTAGAACCACCAAACAAAAATATCTCCCTGACAAGTAAATTTTAGTCATTAAATGTTGTTTTTAAAGATTTTTTTCCTCTTTAGACAATCAGGAATACAGACCAAGTAAATATTCATACTTTTGAAATGAAACATTTCCAGGAAAGATAGATGTATGCTAAATGGCCTGGGCTCAGATGGAAAGCAACTCTATCCATCCTGCTCTACCACTTCTACTGTTAGTGGCATGATAACTAGTCATCAGGTGTGGGAAAACATTTTATCAGAGATGCTAGCACCTACCAGAGCTACCTTGTAACTACACATAAGACTGTTATGTCTGTAACTCGTTACTCAACCTTGAATCCCCCCTAATATCTCTTGAGGGTTCTGGTGAGAATTTGAGTACTATTCAATAGAAATGTGATCAATGGATAAAATATCATCTGAACATTCTCTTGAAAGCTCATCTCCTTTCTTCTCCTTGAAATGTCTAAAGATACCCATAATAGACAGTGGTAAGAAAGAGGTTGTCATTTCTATGGCTGAAATACCAATGAAAGATTTCTATGCAACTGCTCAAAAATCCATGGCTTAGACTCAAGAGGAAAAAAGATAGTTTATTCTGTCCTCAATTCCAAACCTCACTTTCAAATTTTCACTACCCATATGTCAGTCATATTAGAAACATGAAGCCAGGGTTTAGAACATTCAAGTATACATGTAGCAGAAAACAAAGGAAGGAAACCATAGCCTGAGGCCAGATTCTGTTTCACAGAGGCAAGAGAAACAAGAAACTAACCCATGTATTTGACTCAAGCACATAGTCAGATACTCATGGAAGCCCTAGAATCTAAACTACTCAGATTAGCAATGTGTACTTGGAGAAAAACAACTAGAAAGTAGGAGATAAGGAGATTTTCTTTCTCTGCAGTATGTGTCTCATTCTGGATGGCCACTGCTCACTTATGCATTCTACCTTGGAGGAAATATCACTTTAAAAATCTTCACAATGAATATATTTAGCAGATGAAGTTCTGCTCACAATCTTGTTGGCACAAGCTGAACTTGTAGCCTGGAAACTGTCTGTGACTTCCTAAAACTGAAAAAGAAGCAGACTCATGCTGGCACTTGATGAGTTAAATGAGCTGAAATATGAAGGCTGACAAATTTATTAATGTCATTTCTTTTAACAAAGAGGATCAACAAAATCCATAGGAAGTAAATCTTTGCTTCATCTCCTGCTGATGATATTGACAGAATCGTAGAGCTATTTTGTACAGAAAGGCTGTGGATTTCTTGCATTTATAAAAAGTGGATAAAAACAGGAGATAAGAATGTTCCTGAACAGTGCTTTCAAATAATCTGTAGTGTCTGATATGGTAACAATAAAGGATATAGGGTTATTGAACATTTCAAATATGACAATGCAACCTTAGCATTTAACTTAATTTTATATAATTTAAATTAAAATTAAATAAAACAGATTCATATGTGTCTTGATTACTATAATGAATAGCACAATTCTAAGAAAATTTTCCCACTCGTGAGTATCATATTGTTATTGAACATAGTACAATTCAAAGAACAATAAATTAATCCATGTATTCCATAATCCAGAGTAAGAGACTGTTACCCAAATACCTGAAATTTGTAAGTACCCATACAGATTCGTTTGTATCCTACCCCACCACAGAATAAAGGATAACCTTGAATTTTCTGCTTCTCATTCTTGAATTTTATTGTATACCTTCATGGAAATTTATGTATGAAATTGTATTTCATTCCTCATGCTTTGGACATTGAATAAATAGAATTCTAGTGTATGTATTCTTTAATGAAAATGTTTGTATAAGGTAATACCAAATTGTTTCATTATTCATCCAGTATTGAGCAGATGGGCTAGTTACTCTCTGATCTTCTGTGCCAACTTTTCTATACATGAGCACTATTTCAGGCTCTGTCTTTTCACATATCATTTGTCTGTTTTCATATTTTAATGTATCCTTTCTTTCATGTATATGTGAGCACACTCCAGTCCCTCCTTTTCATTCCATCAGTCAGTCTAATCATGAAATAATACCAATGTCTTCATCACTATACTGTTGACAGAAAATAGCCACACACAAAACAGCAGGTAATGTATGCTTCCCTTTGCATAATGCTAAAAATATAATATTCTAGTTCAGTGGTTCTCAAGGTTCCTAATACTTTTATTTCTGCTAAATTTTCATTTATTATTTTCATTCATTTATTTAATTATGCTAAATTATTTTCATTGCAACTTCATAACTGTAATTTTGCTACTGTTATGAATTGTAATGCAAATATCAACCCATAGGTTGAGAATAGCTGCCTAGTATTCGCCAATGACACAAGGAGAATAGCAGGAGATGCAGGTAGAGTGCTGAGAGACAGTCATGAAGTGATATGGAAACCACTTGAAAGTTGTCAGCAGAGGAGTAACATGGCCTGACTCGTGTCTTTAAAGTGTAACTCCGGTGTACTGTTGGCAATAGGCCTTTATGATGCAAGAGCAGAGGTAAAGAGACTAGTTATGACGCTAATACAACAATCCAGATAGGAGATGATGGAGACCACAGGGTGGTTACAAGAGGTGAGATTTCAAGTATGTTATGAAAAGAGAGGTATTTGCTGATGAATCCATTGTGTTATACAGGGGAAGAAGTGTATCAACAGAAGAGGACTTGGAGCTGGAGTTATGCCTCAGTGGTAGAGAGGATATCTAAGATAGGTGAATCTCTGAGTTTGATTCCTAGAGATGCACACACAAGAAAAAGAAAAAAATGAAAAAAAAATTAAAATGTGAGCTTGGCATGGTGCCATACCCTTGTAATCCTGACACATGGGTTGCTGAGCCTGGATTACATATCAAGTATGACTCTGTCTCAAAATATTAAGAAAGACACATAAGGTTGAGTCTGGAGGACATTATGTCTGGTGAAATTAGTCTGGTGCAGAAAGGAAAAGTACATAACCTCACTTATAGGTATATCTTTTATTATAAAAACACAAATATACGGAAACATGAAATAAAAGTGTTTACTATGGGTATAGATGGGGTGAAAGGGAAGAATGGGGAAAGGTAGTTGTACATCAAAAGACGGTTTGTAGTATAAATGAAGATAGGATATAATGTAGGACATGAGAGTTGCAATTAATCACATTTATTGCTTCCTGGAGATGTGACCAAAGAGTAGATTTTGGTTTTGTCACAAAATAAGGCCACAATGTGAAATGATATGCATGCTGCCTTTTTCACTATAGTAATCATTTCACTACATGTAAGTCCACCAAAATACAACATTGCACATATTAGATATATAAGAATTATACAGTAAAAAGAATGAGTTTTTTGGGTGTGCAATTGCTAGAACAGATTACATATGTTACTAAAGTTCATATATTACATACAGAATATCTAGTATAAGTTTGGACATAGTATGTCTATACTTTCCTTCAATTTTGAGGTATGCACATAAAACACAATCCAGTTCAAAATTTAGTTTTCTATACACATTTAAATCTAAGAATGACTTTATCTCCAAATGAGAAATTCTTGGTTATGCTGCCAAATATTGAATTGGAGATGAAAGAAGCTGTTTCAGAAGGTGATTTTTACAGGCTTCACTCCTAGGAAGGGAATATACAACAGTAGAGATGTTTGTCTTAGGAAATGATCAAAAGAAACAATGCTGCTGTAACAACATGACTTACAAGAAGACAGCATTTTTAAGAATGAGTGCTGCTTTCTGCATGAGCCCAAGGCTGGATATTTGTGGTAGAGGCCTAGATCTGTATAGAAATAGAATATTTGGGCTCTTTGGATGAAACATTAGGTGTTTACAAAAACAACCATTATTGTCTGTTATTGCTCATCAGTGAAATGCTTTCCAAAGGTGTTTAATTGCATCAGTCCTCAAGATGGATGGCTTGACACAACCTTATCGACTAGGAGCCTTTAAGAGATGACAGACCCCATCACTAACATGATAAACTGCCTCTCTGTGCATCTCAGTCTGCAAAGCCAGTACCAAGCATTTGGTGCTCAGGTTAACACTATCAACATCGGATTAATCTTTGTTGTTGCTACACAAGCAGTGCTTTTGCCCTTTATGGATTTATAATGGATGTCTAATCAAAGACCTTTCCAATAACTGTGTCTCTTTACACTACATTCACACCTCTATTTACTACCACTCAGATTTCTAAAGACTCATAAAACTACGCCCAAATACTACTACCCACTCAGTTGGGATATTTCTAATATTTTATTGACAACAGTGTTCATTATCACTGACTCTGTTTTTTTTTTTTTAAGATTGCAACAGAAATGGAGGGTACTAAGCAGCAGGAAAAATTGACTATACGAAAGTGAAATCCTTCCTTAGAACAAGGCATAGCATGTACAGGGTGCCCTTATGATACATGTATGTCCTTTCTTATTTTCATCATAAATTGAATACAGTAACTACTTTATATCACCATGACTTCACTTTTTAAATTTGTAAGACTATTGCAAACTAGTCTAAGGCTTGAAATAAAAGGTCTGCCTTGTCAACCACACATTTTTATGCACTAAAACATCATTGAGTTCTCACTCATTAAAAAGGCAATTTTGCCAGACATCTGCCATTAAGTAGTTTATTATCACAGGGAGACAGATTTAGAAGCTAATGGTGTTGGACATGGCAAAGGGCCAATCGTAATTTCTGGGGATTCAATTTAGTTGTAAGAAATAAATATTGTAGTCAGATAATAAGAGTTAACGTTGATCCTACAATAGTATGTTACATGTAGCATCTCAGGTAATATTTCCTACAAACCTATGAAAATAGGGTATTGTCTCTTATCATTTTCAAGTGAAGAAACTAAGGACTAGTTATTTTACTTGACCTAACTAATCCAGGGGTTATTGAGGGATGCAATCATGTTGTTCTGCGCCAGAATCAGCATCTCATTTTGGTCTCTAGCTTTTCTACCTCTCTGATGTCCAGTCAGAAAAATGAGTGCTACCATTTACTACAGTAACAACAGGCCAGAAACAAAAGAGCTTTTTAGTGTGCCTGTATACTACAAATCTGAACAGTGGGAACCTTCAGGACTGCTCGGTTGATGGATTTTTAAATCACTTTCTGATAGCGCTTTCATTCTGATCATTCAGAAAAAAGGTTACCCTTAAGTCTTTAAATATTCTATATAAGAAGGATACCAAACTATAAAAACTTAGAGTTGTGATTAAATAGCAAATATCTTGATAGATAATCATTATTTGTATCTTAAAGGTCTCTATTTTGCTGCTCTAAGAGTTTGTTCTGCTGTAGTATCTGTCTGTCTCCTAGAGTTTATATGAGAATTAAATATTCTGTGGAGAGTGAAGTGCTCATTTTTACAGCTGGTACATGGCAAACATGATGACAATAATAATGATGTTGACAAAAAAATCTCATGGCGACATGTTCAACATGTTCAATTTTGAGGATGCCTGGCCAAGATGCCCTATATTTTATTTTATTCTTATAAATACAATTATTGGTGAATTTTCATATATTGCTTGGTCATCTTTCCAAGATCTTATTAAAAATGAAGAAAACTATGGTGATATTTTCTTTTGTACCAAAATGTTATTTGTATGTTAATAAATAAAGTTGCCTGGGGGTCAGAGCTATTAGCAAGCCATAAGAAAGCAGGGCAGTGGTGGTGTACGCTTGTGATCACAGCACTTGGTAGACAGAGCTAGGTAAGTCTCTGTGTGTTCAGGGATACAGCCAGCATTGGATACACATGCCTTTAATCTCAATACCAACCATAGAACACCTGGAGGTCTATACAGACAGGCCGTGATGAGGCAGTCCTGTGGTTTGGTTTACAACCAATGAGAAGGCAGAACAGAGACTATATAAAGACTTTAACACAGGAAGTACCTCCTCCTTCGGAGAGGTAGGACCACTGCAGGAGGAAGGGTAAGGTTTTAGCTCTTAGCTCTGACCTCTTGGCTTTCTTCTTTGCATTGGTTCTGTGTTTCTTATTTATAAGACGGTTGGTTACATCTACAGAAAACTTTTAAACAATAGCCTTATAATAAGAGATAACTTGAACAAAGTGAGATGACAGGATTTTTGTTTAGATGATATTTGTCCCACCTGTCTTTCGATGCATTGCTTAAGAATTTGAATTTTCAGAACCTATCTCTGAACATTAATTTGAACAGATTAGTATTTCCCTGAGATTAAAGTAATAGCATGGAGTGCGATCCTAATTAGTCTTAATAATAAAACCTGGAGTCAGATATTAAGGTGAAAGCTGAAAGACCAGAGAAGCAGAGCAGTCACTTCTCACCTTTTCAAAATCTCAGACTGAATAGGTAGCAATCTTGTCCCTATGAATCCTCAGACTGTATGGGCCCGAGATCCTGTCTCCACCTACCTTATATTCCTGTCTCCAACTTCCTAATGCTGCCAAGCTCTGTTTTTCTTTTAGACTAGTTCAGTCTCGTGTAGCCCAGGGTGGCGCTGAACTCCTGATCTTCCTCCTTCCTCCTCCTAAGTGCTGGTATTAAATGTGTGTGCCACCATGGCCTGGCCTCTATGGTTAAGTAGTGACTAGCTCTGCCCTCTGATCTCCAGACAAGCTTTATTTGTCAGAACACAAACAAAATATCATACAACAAAAGCACAATAATGTTGCCTATATAAATGGAATGGCTACTTAGTTCATTATGCACATTATGCATACATCTACTTCCACCCATAGTATACCTTATCCAGGCAAAATGATTTACAGTAAATAACTCATTGAACATCATATATAATTGTATTCACTAAACATCATGTTCCATCTGATCCATAATGAACCATCAAGGAAGACTTATTAAAGTTCTGCAGTTCCATTTGCTATTAGAGAACAGTGGGATATTTTATCATGTTTTTAATAATCTGGGACATATGATTAACCAATTGGTTAGTTCCAATTATCTTTTTGTTTGTATTTATGCTCATTTTAGTTGTATACAATTCCATAAAATAGAAGCATTTCATTATGGCTTTTATTCCTTTCAATTTTCCAAAGCCACACTTACAGTTTAGTCTGAGATGTTAAAGTGAGTTAAAACACAAGCGTAGATATGACTAAATTTTATTGAACTGAAAGAGAATTTCACCAAGGATTTCTCTGCCTGTGCATTTATGTTGGTTTATATGCCCATACAATATAATCACTCTTCAGGCTCTGAAGTGAAAACAGCATTTTTATGGATCTTGTGGAACTCATTTGAAGTAGTACACTAAAGGAAAATCTCTTATTTTCAGTATATAATTGGCTTATTAGAATAGTTAGTGAAAGGAGGCAATAACGATCTAATTTTAGTAATGAAGATTGGGTGGTTTTCTAACTTCCCTTCAATTTTGCTGCACAGGACTCCCTTTCACTGCCAGCAAACGCCCATTGTTAAACTGTGAAAGAACTCAAAGATGGGCTGATGGATCTTCACTCCAAATTGCCCGTGTGCATGCAGTACCACCTGCCAATACCGGGGCATATCTCCGGTGTTATGACTCGTCATTGACCTCAATGAGATAAACCATCAGATTCAGGCCTAACATGGACTTATCCCTGGCTTGGAGAATCCAGTAAACAGCAAGGGCTTAGTGAATGCTGAGAAGGGCCACCCAGGCACTAATTAGGCCAGTAGGTGAAAACTGGAATCCTGTAACATAGATCAGAAATAAAGCCAGAAAACCCATTGAATACTAGGCTGTCAGCAAACAAACAAAAAATCCTGAGGCTGCAATATCAAATCTGAGTCTGTTAAATAAGGTCTAAATTTTGAACCCTGGGTGATGATGTGAAAACCAAGAGCAAGCTGTGTCTGCTATTCAGCTTTCAGCACAAACTCCTTCTAAGCACCCAATAAATCTCTAAAGCAGTGCTTCTCAACCTCCCCAGTGCTGTGACCCTTTAATACAGCTCCTCGTGTTGTGGTGAGCCCCAACCATAAAACTGTTTTCGTTGCTACTTCGTAACTGTAATTTTGTGACTCTTGTGAATCATAATGTAAATATCTATGTTCTCCAATGGTCTTAGGAGATTCCTGTGAGAGAGTTGTTTGACCCCCCCAAAGGGGTTTTGACCCAAAGGTTGAAAACTGCTGCTCTGGAGAATAAATGAAAAAGTGAATAGCGTTGTTCAGAACCTAGTTTAGTGTTATATTTTCTACTTGCATCTTTTTTTCTCTTACCTAGTTCTTTTCTTGCTCTCCCTCTTCCTATCCACCTTTTTCCCCATCCCTCTCCTGAAATCTACTCTGTCACCCATGTTACAGAAAACATGCCCATGTTGTCTTTGTTCCTTAGTTAATAGTATCTCCATTTCAAAAATCAGCCTAACTTGAATTTCAGATAATCGGTTCAAATAAGTTGTCCACTTTCTTGCAAAAATAGTGGACAGCACTAGGAAAGAACCTCCTACTATTTCTGTAATGAACACAATATCAAATTGCCTTCTAAAAACATATCCCTAGATGCATAGCTTAGTGCAGTTTTGTATCTTCATCAGAGAAGCTTCTTTGTGTAGAGAAACATAGTTAATACAGACTCACAGCTGGTCAAAGTGCAGAGAGTAAGTGTCTGTGGGATGCTCCACCATAAATGGGACATCTCTATCCCAAACTTGCTCCCAAGGCTCAGGGATCTCCTTAGAGGAGTAGGTAGAAAGATTGAAAGAGACAGAGGTCAGGATGAAACAATGTCTTTCGGACATGACTGGACTGGTGGACTCAGGAACTAAAGTTGCTGCAGTTGTCTACCTAAGACCTGCCTGCATAAGACCTGCATATTATCAAGCTAGTTAACATTCCAGAGCATATAGGCAGGGGTTTACAAGCCCCACCCCCAAGGAAATCAACTGTTGACTGATGCTCCGGGTGAGTCAGTTTTGCTAAGGGAAGAAACTATCAATTTATAAATCTGTGACAAACTAATAATAGACGTTGACATTTCTAAAAACATACACTTGTCAGGTGATAAGAAGGAAATCATTTGGATAGTTAAAATGTACTATACACACATACACACAAATACTATATTTTCGTTTAAGTTGTTAATGCAAATGGGGTACATTTACCATGTGTCTATAAAAATGCAGATACCTTTAGTAGGATTCTGAGGCATAGAATTAGACATTGGTTTGGAGAAGGCATTCATACTACTTTGGACTTTTTTGATGCATTTACAGAATGGAAATAGATTTTAATGGATCCAAAATAATAGACAGAAAAATCCCATTATTTCTTACTAAGAAATAAAGGATATGGTTTAGAATGAGGGATTAAGACAGTGGCTGTACTCCTGCAACTTTCTCTATCTCTTCCCTCTCTACATTTTTCTTCTGTAGTTCTCTGATGTCCAATGGTGAAAAATAGGATCATGCATCACTTGTCGTCATTTCTTGCCTCCTTGGAAGTTAACGGTCCTAGGAGAAACTCAAATACCAGTCCTAATTCCAAATTTTCAGGCAAAGCCCTGTATTTTGTCTAGTGTGGGTTACAAGTTCAAATCTGGGAACCGAACTCTTACATTTTTGGTTGTAAGCCTAGCCTTTAATTGCTGAGCCATCTCTCCAGTCCAAAAGGTGGCTGGAGAGACAGCCATGGGTGTTGGGAACCAAACTCTTATATTTTTGGTTGTGAGCCTAAAGAGAGCTCAATAGGCCCCACTGGGATTCAAACCCAGGATCTCCTGTTTACAAGACAGAGTGGGAGAACAAGGAAAGAGAGACCATGATAAATGAAGACCCCATGGGAATAGGAAGAAGCAAAGTGCTAGAGAGGTCCCCAGAAATCAACAAAGATACCTCCACAATAGACTACTGGCAATGGTCGAGAGAAAGCCCGAACTGAACTACTCTGGTGATCTGATGGCCGAACACCCTAATTGTCATGCTAGAAACCCCATCCAATGACTGATAGAAACAGATGCAGAGATCCACGGCCAAGCCCCAGGTGGAGCTCCAGGAGTCCAATCGGTGAGAGAGAGGAGGGATTGTATGAGCGAGAGATACTGAGATCATGATTGGAAAAAGCACAGGGACAAATAGCCAAACTAGTGGAAACACATGAACTGTGAACCAATAGCTGAGGAGCCCCCATGGAACTGGACCAGGCCCTCTGGATAAGTGAGACAGTCCATTAGCTTGAACTATTTAGGAGGCCCCTAGGCAGTGGGACTGGACCTGTCCTTAGTGCATGAGCTGGCTTTTTGGAGCCTGGGGCCTATGCTGGGACACTTTGCTCAGCCTGGGTGAAGGGAGGAGGGGACTGGACCTGCCTTAACTGAACCTATCAGACTGAGCTGAATCCCCAGAGGAGTCCTTGCCTTGGAGGAGGTGGGAATGAGGGGTGGATTGTGGGGGGGGGGGGGACAGGCAAGACCGTCGCTGGTTATATTTAAAATTAAATTAATTATAAAATTTAAAAAATAAATAAATAAATAAATAAATGGTGAAAAAAAAAAACAAGTTCAAATCTGGACACATCAATGGTTCATGAGTAGCAAAGGTCATATCACAGACTATGATTACTAGGGCTTACCATTTAAGTGGGAGTGGACTGACATACCAGAGTAGAATTCTGTTGTAGCCGAGATAATGGTATTTGAATGCATTGGTGTCAGGAGATCTAAGGCTGGAGACTAGAAATAAGGCTTTTAATCATTGGTGGATAGTCTAGATTGTCTCCTCTGAATCTTGTAACATGATTTGCTAAATGGTCTTATTAATAAAAAAAAAACCAGAGTCTGATACTACGGTGAAAGCTGAAAGATCAGAGAAATAGAACAAGCCACTGTGGTGATATTGTGTCCCCCAAATAGTATGCACCCTAATAAACTTATCTGGGGTCATAGAACAGAGCAGCCACTAGATATAGAGACCAGAAAATGGTGGCACATACACCTTTAATCCTAGCATTCTGAAGGCAGAGATCCGTCTGGATCTCTGTGAGTTCAAAGCCACAC
>CABHPH010132893.1:12525-25117 GCA_902168325.1 Peromyscus nudipes
ACACACACACACACACACACACACACACACACACACACACACACACAAGTCTTATTCCTTGTTCTGAAGTCTACGTCATCTGATGCTACTGCAGCCATTCCAGGTTTTCTGCTGTCTATTTTACATGGTCTATCTTTTTCTATTCCAGGAATTTTAACCTATCTGCATCTCTATGCTTAACATGCTGTCTTGCAAATAGTATAATTGGGTCTAGCTTTTTTTTTTTTTTTTGAGACAGGGATTCTGTCTCTGGCTGTCCTGTAGGCTCACTCTGTAGACCAGACTAGCCTCAAATTCACAGAGATCCACCTATCTCCCACGTGCTGGGATTAAAGGTGTGCACCAACACTGCTTAGCACTTTTTTTCCTAATCTATCCTGAGGATTATGCCATTTAATTGGAATGTTCTGTCCATTTACATTTTATGCCAATATAATTGTTTAATGCTGCCAACTTCCTTTAATTTTTTTGCTTATGTGTATATGTGTGTGTGCACATGTATATATGCATGTACATGTGTGTGAGTGCTCAAATCCCTGGAGCTGGAGTTACAGGTGGTTATAAGTTGCCTGATGTGAGTGCTGGGAACCAAATTTAGGTCTTTTGCAAAAGCAGTGTACACTTTTTTTAGACAGGGTCTCACTATGCCTTTCATATACAATTAATTGCCATATAACAACATGGTGGGCTTGCTTTCATGTACTTGTACAGGCATGGTCTTAAAGTAATTGTGTATAGATGTATGTGTATGTGCAGGTGCACATGTGTACATGCATGTTGAGGCCAGACAGTCAGCCTTGAATGTTGTTCCTCTGGCAATTTTTTGTTTTAAATACAGGGTCTCTTATTAGCTTGGAGCTTGCCAAGTAGGCTAGTCTGGCTGACCCAGCAAGCCCCAAGGGACCTGCCTGTTTCTGCATCCCAGGTGCTTGGGATCACAAATGCATGCCACCAAGCCCAGCCTTTTTTTTAAAAAAACGTGGGTTCTGGGAACTGAGCTCAGGCCCTTATGTCTGCATGGCAAGAACTTTACTGAACTGTCACCCAAGTCCCTACCAAGTAGTTCTTGATGTCCCATCAAGCGTTATAACAGCACACTGGACTTAGAGATGTGCTAACCACATATTAGCCTGCAGCTTTCAGCCCCCAGCTGCCTTCAGTAGTTCACACATGATCTTCTGCTACTGAATTCAGCAACCAAGGCAACCACATACCTCTCAAATTCACCAAATAACGTTTCACAAATGTAGTTTTTCTACAGCCTCTGTCACCAATCCATGTAACTTAGAACTGAATTTGGGGTTCTACTTGGGCAGTCATCATAATGTTTCTTCCAGAAGCATGGTAAAGCATGTCTGGCTGATTTCAATTATCTTTGGAAGAAGTGACTAAAAACAGGAAAACATCTTTAATGCTTACCACACATGGAACATTTCCAGGATCTTCATGCAAGCATGTAAAATTGGGTCTCCGCCTCATATTACCTCTCTCCAGCCTGCAGACCCTCCTTTAGTATTTCCTACAGCACAGCTCAGGGATGACAAGTTCTCTGAGCTTTTCTTTGCAGCCTCTTATCTTAAATACTTTTTATTTGTGTGTGTGCACACACACAAGTGCAGGAGCCTGAGAAGGCCAGAAGAGGGCATCATAGTCCATGGAGCTAGAATTATAGGTGGTAGTGAGCCTGAGCTGGGTGCTGAGAACCAGACTTGGGTCCTCTGCAAGAACACCTGCTGGGCCATTTCTCCAGCCCCTGCCTTAACTGTTGAAGTCCGTCTTATCTGTATAGAGTTGTGGACTTTCTCTCTTTCATCACCATGTTGGGTTGTCCTGTTCTATTGTCCTCTGGTGTGCAGTGTCATTGTTTGCCTGCACTTTAATGATTTTTCATCCGATGGCTGCTTTCTTCTTCTTCTTCTTCTTCTTCTTCTTCTTCTTCTTCTTCTTCTTTTGGTTTTTAGAGACAGGGTTTCTCTGTGTAGCTTTGCACCTTACCTGGAACTCACTCTGTAGCCCAGGCTGGCCTGGAACTCACAGAGATTCACCTGCCTCTGCCTCCTGAGTGCTGGGATTAAAGGCGTGCACCACCAACGCCCGGCCTATGGCTGCTTTCTATCACTTGTTTCTTGGCAAAACTATTATTATCTGGTACCAGGTATCAAATCCAGGGCCTTGAGCATGCTGGGCAAGTGCTCCATCACTGAGCTATATCTCAATCCTGTTGGCAGAAATTTTACTTTGCTACTTCAGTGGGGGCTTCTTTATTTCATTGTGCCAAGGAAACGTCTTGGATCTATAGACTTAGAATTTCTATAAAATTTGGAATTTTTCCTGTCATGATTTCTCTAAATTTATTGAAGTTTTGTTATTTCCCCCTCCTTGTGTTTTAAGAACATTTGTTGTTGTTGTTTGATTATTGATTTCAGTGTTGGAGTTCAAACCCAGGACCTTGCACATGATAGACAAGAGCTTGACCACTGAGCTACATCCTTACCAACTCTGTGGTTTGGTTTCAACCATTTCTACTTCTTTGCCTTCAAACTCATTAAGCTTTTCTTCTACAGTGTTTGGTATGCTGTTAACTTTATCCTGTGAACTTTTAAAAAATGTTTTATTGCTATTGTGTATATGTACATGAATGCAGGTGACAGCAGAGGCCAGGAAATGGTGTTTGGACCTCTGGAAATGGAGTAAAAGGTGTTTGTGAGCCGCCCCATATGGGCACAAGGAACTGAACTCAGGTCCTCTGCAAGAGCAGCAAATGCTTTTAACCAGAGCCATCTCTTCAGCTCCCAGTAAAGGTTTTAAAAAGAGCTTTGTAAAGAAATGCTCCACATTCTCACCGGGCCTGGTGTTTGTCCCCCGGATTGGGGCCATTCTAATGGTGTGTGGTGGGGGCTTCATTGTTGGCTGGCAATCTCCTAGCAAAGGATGTTGAGTGTGTCCTCACTTGCCACCTATACGTCTTCTTCACTGAAAGTCTTCACTGAAAGCTCAAGTCTTGCCCATTGTGGTGATTTAAAAGGGAATGGAGCCGGGCGTTGGTGGTGCACGCCTTTAATCCCAGCACTCGGGAGGCAGAGGCAGGCGGATCTCTGTGAGTTCGAGGCCAGCCTGGGCTACCAAGTGAGCTCCAGGAAAGGTGCAAAGCTACACAGAGAAACCCTGTCTCGAAAAACCAAAAAAAAAAAAAAAAAAAAAAGGGAATGGCCCCCATAGGGATTGGCACTATTAGGAGGTGTGGCTTTGTTGGAGTAGGTGTGGTATTATTGGAGGAAGTGTGTCACATGGGGGCAGGCTTTGAGGTCTCCTATGCTCAAGCTACATCAGTGACACCGTTCAGTTCACTTCCTGTTGCCTGTAGATCAAGATGTACAACTCTCAGCTCCTTCTCCAGCACCATGTCTGCCTGCATACTGCCATGTTTTCCACCATGATGATAATGGACTAAACCTCTGAAACTGTAAGCCAGCCCCAATTAAATGTTTTCTTTTTAAGAGTTGCTGTGGTCACGGTGTCTCTTCATAGCAATAGAACCCTAAGACACCCCTACACCCATTAAAACAACAACAAAACACAAACCACAGGGGCTGGGGAGACAGCTCAGCCTGTAAAGTGTTTGCCTTGTAGGCACGGAGTCTGAGTTTGGTCCCCAGAGCCCACAGGACAGCACATGCAATCCCAGTGCTGGGGAGGGGTAGACAGGATCCCTGGGGTTCATTGGCCAGCCAGCTTAGTCTACTTGGTAAATTCCAGGCTACTGAGAAACCCTGTTTCTAAATAAGTAAAAATAAATTGATTAAAAGGTGAATGGTGCCTGAGGCTGTGTGTGTGAGGCTGTTTGGCCTCCACATGTGTACATTTGCACACACATAAAGATATATGCGCTCATGGAAAAAAATCAGTTTGATCTCTTACTGAACTAAAAAAATTCTCTACATTTTGAATAATGGTCTTTTACTGGAGGTCTTTGGAAATGTTTTCTCTCATTCTGTGGTTTTTCTCCTTCCTTTACAAACATCTCCTCCAGAACACATGTTCTCTTATTTTAGTGACCTCCAGCTTATTGATTCTTGCACAAATCTTGCCTTTGGTGTTATATAGCTAAAAGGTCATCACCAAATCCAAGGTCATAGGTTTTCTCTTTTAGCTTCTTAGAGCCTTATATTTAGGTCTGAACAATTGATTTCTATGATAGTGAGAAGATCTGCTACTTAGTTTTCTCCTTTTGTGCGTGGATGTCCAGTTGTCATTAGCTAAAATCTCTCTTTCCTCTACCCTACTGCCTATGCCTGTCAGTCACCGGCTGATTGATGTGGATCTGTTTTCTGGATTCTCCTGTCCCACTGATCTACGTGTCCATTCTCTTACCAAATTACACTAGATTTTGTTTCGCTTTTGAGACAGGGTCTCATGTAGCTAAGGCTGGCCTTGAATCATCCCGCCCCCGCCCCCGCCTCCCTAGTGCTGAAGTTATAGGCTTGTGCGACCATGCCTGGCTTACACAATCTTGGCTGTTGTCCCTTGTCTTAGTTAAGGTTTCTATTGCTGTGGAGAGACACCATGACCACAGCACCTCTTATAAAGGAAAACATTTAATTTGGGTGGCTTTCGTTTTCAGAGGTTTAGTCCATTATCATCATGGTGGGACATGGCATGGGCAGACAGGCGTGGTATTGGAGAAGTAGCTGAGAGTTCTACATCTTGCAGGCAACAGGAAGTGAACTGAGATACTGGGTAGTATCTTGAGCATATATCAGACCTCAAAGCCCACCTCCACAGTGACACACTTCCTTCAACAGGACCACACCTACTCCAACAAGGCCATACCTCCTAATAGTGCCACTCCCTTTGGGGTCACTTTCTTTCAAATCACCATATAGCTTTATATTAAAAATTACCCCCCTTGTAGCTGGCTGTGGTGGCGCACGCCTTTAAACCTAGCATTTGGGAGGCAGAGGCAGGTGGATCTCTGTGAGCTCGAGGCCAGTCTGGTCTACAGAGTGAGTTCCAGACAGCCAGACTCAGAGAAACCCTGTCTCACACAAAACAAAACAAACAAATTTCCCCCTTTTCCCAAGATATGATCTTGCTCTATCACCCCACTGTTGGGTGAGGCACTGTGGGAGATCAAAAACCATGTGCCATGTCATCCCTAGAAACCAGGCAAGGATGAGGCAATGACCACTGGCCTAGCCTGATTGCTAATGTGACACCCTCTGCTGACTGTGAGCCTTCATCAGTCCTCCCTCTCTCTCAGTATGTGTGTGTGTGTGTGTGTGTGTGTGTGTGTGTGTGTGTGTGTGGTGTATGAATGAGTGTGTGGGTTCATGTGTCCATGTTTGCCTTCCCACAATGAGACGGGGCCTCCCACTAAACCAGAAGCTCACCACTTCAGCTAAGCTAGCTGGCCAGCTAGCTCCTTCTCTCATCCAGGGCTGAAGTCACAGGTACCGGTGCCACACCTGTCCATTTATACTGGTGGTTCTCATGTTTGTAGAACAAGCGCTCTGCCGGCCCCTTCTCGGGTGCATTCAAGGCCTCCAGTGTGAGTGTTCCGTGAGCTTTAGCCTCACAAGCCTCCGGGAAGCACATCATTTTCTGAGTGGCAGCAGCAGCACATACAAGATTGTCACACACACACACACACACACACACACACACACACACACACACACACCCCACTGTGAGGACTGGGCCTTTCCACTTCCTCCTCTCCCTCCACTAGCCTCCTGTTTCCATTGGACACTGTCCCTAAAGCTCAGCCTTCTTTCTTCATTTAAAATGTCAAAGGCTCCAAGTGAACAAAATCAGTCTGATTAGGAGCTGGGTTCCACTGGCTTATTTAGATTTGGCCTCTGCGATTTGAGGCAGTGAGGAAAACCATTCTCATGTCCCCATAATGAGCATAAGAATGATACAATCTTTTGGAAAGATATCTTAAGAATTTCCTCAAGTGTCTACCCTTTGGGGGCTGAAGAGATGGCTCAGAGGTTAAGGGCAGAGCACAGGCTGCTCTTCCAGAGGACCTGGGTTCGCTTCCCAGCACCCACAGCAGCTCACAGCTGTCTGTAACTCCTGTTCCAGGGGATCTGATGCCCTCTTCTGGATTCTGCAGGCACTGCATGCACATGCTGCATACACATACATGCAGCAAAACACCCAGACACATAAAGTAAGTCAATAGAAAAGAACGACTACACATTTAAAAAAAAGAACGACCTAAAACGTTTCCAGGATTTGGTTGTAGTGTCTCCCAAGGAGAGCGCTGTACTCAGGAAGTCTGCAGACCTGGTGTACTTGGGAGATGTTGAGTCCGCCCAGTAGAAGGCATTTAGGTCTGATATTTCGCCATCTGGAAGATGGAAAGGGGATCAGACTCGAGTCTCTGCACACGCACTGTGTGAACTAAGCCATCTCCCCAATGGCCACTTGATATTTCTTTATGAATGTACGGATTTGGCTGCTTCTCTCAAAACTTCACGTGGACAAGTCCCGTTTCTGACTTTGTCGGAAACTGTTTTTAAGGCTTGTCAAATGCTCAGTGTAGAGACCCGGGGGAACTTCTTGATTTTTTTTTTTTTTTTGAGATAGTCCCTTGAGCTTGCTATGCAGCTGATAACCTTGAACTTCTGATCTTCCTGCCTCCACCTTGCAAGTCCCAGGGTTACAGGAATATGCCAAAACGCCGTTTTATGTGGTTCTGAAGACTAAACCCGGGGCTTTGTGCATACTAGGCAAGTGCCGTACCAACCGAGACGCATGGCCAGCCCCTTCTGAATAAACTCTTAGACCGACCTTAGTGCACCCGAGAGAGAAGCCTTGAGTTAGAGGTGACAAAACGAAACCCAGAGAAGATAAATGGCTTTCCTAGAATCACAAGCCAATGAATCAAGGAAGCGTTTTGGAACTCATTCATTCACTTACTCATTCATTTGTTCCTTCCTTTATCATTTTCTAAGTGTCTGCTATGTTCCAGGCACTGTCCCAGCTTCGGAGATAGACTGATGGACAAGACAGTCTCTGACTTCCTGAAAAACTGTGATTGTGGTAGCAACAGCCCATAAGCAGACAACCCAACAGATGCTAACAGCTAGGCTAGTGACAAGTGCTATAAAGAAAGTAGTACTTCCCCGCCCCCCCCCCCCAAAAAAAATCCCATAACCAGTGAGCACTCAAACCCTGGCTCTTGGCTTCTGAGGGCAAGGCTCTTCTCACTACTCCGCGATGTCTGCCTGAAGTAAACAAACAAAGCCATAATTTATGAGGCTCCCTCAGCTGCCCATGTGTGCACTTGGTGGAGTTGACACCCCATGCTGTCCTGAAAGAGGGCCAACATCATCAGAAGCAGCAGCTGACTGGCTTGCCTGCAAAGCAGGTGTCCCAGAGCTGGCCAGCCCGGCCTCTGCTGCCTTGAAACTTTACATCTGGTGCCCAAAGAGAGGAGTGTGTTGGAATAAGACAGCTCTTGAACCAGTGGAGTAAGGAGAGCAGGCTGATTTGGAGAATGATGCGAACCACAAGGAGACAGTACTCGGGAACAACCAGGGGTAACAAATGGACTTGAACTGCAGGCGTGACTATTGCCTGAGCACCCCATGCATCACGGGGGAGGCCTCACCACTGCTGGGGATCTGTTTAGTTTTGGTCAGTCATGGCTCCTCTGATGTCTGTGCTTGGAGAAACGGACTGTGCACTGAGACCGCGGGCTTCTCTCTGCTCTGTCCAGGTAGAGCAAGTGTTTTCTGTAGACACCTAGAAGGCAGGAGTGCTGGTGGATTAGAGGGAGCCGTGGATCACAACCGGGCACTCTCCCAAGGACACCCACTCAGACACTGGGCCCACCAGCACTCGCATTTTGTTATGACGTCAGTGTGGAGGCCGAATACTATTTTGTAATATAAAGTAGACATCTGAATAAAACTGAATTGGGAAAAAAATTAATGAAGTTTGACAACTCATTTTTCTTACAGTGGTAAGATTAATGGCCCAAGCATTGCTCTAAAAATACGAACAGCACTTGTTGACCAACCACTGGGAACATTTCTCTCCAGTCCACAGTCACCTTTAGGCAGCTATTAGCTTAGCATAGTAGGTGAGCACTGAAGACTCACAAAGGTCTCTGAAGTCACACCGAGGCTGGGAATGCAGCTCTGGTTGTAGCGCGTTTACGTGGCATGCGGGAAGCCCTGGGTTCAATCCCTAGCACCACATACATTGGCAGTGGTGGGCACATCATAGCACCTGGGAGGTAGAGGCAGGAGGTTCTAAGTTCAAGGTCACCCTTGACTACTTAGTGAATAGCCTGGGATACAGGAGACCCTGTTTTGAAGCAATTCACACTGGTGGTAAATAGGTACCGAGCTTCATCCAATCAGTGCAGCTCTTGAAGGCCAAGTCTTCTAATACTATGAACTTGGCTATGTGCCAAGTTAGGATGTGGAAGTAATATGCAGTTCCCAAGTTTTAGGGGTGAACTTTGGGGTTCACGGCAAAGACAGCCCTTATTGCTTGAGAAGCACTCTCTCATGGTACTGTCCCAAGTCGGGTGACTGTTCGGTGGATGGCTGACCCGAGCACCCAACTCCGACACACAGAACTGTGTACTGCACTTACCAGTGCTAGGGAGAACTGGCATCAAGAATGCACGGCAAGAGGGCACTCAACCTCCCTCTCAGCTCCCTCTCAGCTCCCTCTCAGATCTGGGCCCTGAGCTCCCAGCCCTGCCATATCCTAGCTGGGCAGCCTCGGGACTTCTTAATTCATGGAACTGGGCTGGCCATACTTCATAAAACTGCTATCAAGTTTACAGAAGCACCTAGCCATCCAGTAGGTTATGGCAAACATGACTTGGGCTGGGCCTAGTTGACCAGTCTGTGAGTATGGGTCACTCTGGCCCCAAGAATTCCAGAGAGCTGCTGTCATTCCAGGTTGAACTCAGAGTGTGTGCATGTGCGTCAGAGAAGGGCCTCTGTGAGTCCTGAGAGGAACTGTGGAACCAATCCCATCTCCATGCTTTAACCAGGACCATGGCTCAGGCAGGAGCCAAAGGATTTCCAAGCAGGAGGTGACCCGACAGAGGCTAATCACCCCACACTGAAGTCACTCCAAATGCTCTCCTGTCCCGCGTTTCCAGTGGGATCAAGAGAGTCATCTGTTGAAAACAGAACAAAATCCAACTTCAAATTCTTTCCCTCGGCTTGCTCTCTCAAGCTGCAGTTGTAGTTTGGCTCTGGCTTCATACTCTAGCTCGCGGCTCTCTTCAGGCCATTAAGGGTGATTTTTCTAATGCACGGATCTGACACATTAAAATTCTTTGCATAGTGCAAAGTCTAAACGATTTAGTGAAGACCCCGGTTATGTGGCGTCATAACCCACTGCTCTGCCTCTCCAAGTCACTCGGAACGAGCAGCACTGTGCTCTCACATCCCTGCTCCCCTTGCCACATCCCTGCACCTCCCACCACATCCCTGCTCCTCCTGCCACATCCCTGCTCCTCCCGCCACATCCCTGCTCCCCTTGTCACATCCCTCCTCCTCCTGCCACATCCCTGCTCCTCCCGCCACATCCCTGCTCCCCTTGTCACATCCCTGCTCCTCCTGCCACATCCCTGCTCCTCCCGCCACATCCCTGCACCTCCTGCCATGTGCACTTTCCTGCCTGGCAAGCTCCAGTCTGCTCAAGATGTCTCCCCTAATCCCTCAGGCAGGCACATTAGAACCAGTTCAGGCTTCAAGTCGGAAGCCCAGGGTCCACCTTTGGCCCTTCTTCCAGGCCAGCCAGAATATCAGCCAAAGGAAAAGGCCTCCTCCTCCAGCCCACAGTGCAGTTTCCCAGGTAGGGGACAGATCCCGGGGATTGCAGCCCAAAGGCTGGGGGTCCTGAACCACCACCTCTCAACCACGATCAACAATTTCAAAGGAGTAATTTCTTTTGTTCCTTGTGTGGAGTCGGCGTCCACACAGGTTTGCTAAGTGTAGACATGCAAAGACTCTGGGTTTTTCTAGCTGTTCACCTAAAATCTATTATTAAAAATAAGTGCCTCATTTCTACTTCTTTGCAAATACTTTAAACCTGGAGTGTGTGCTGTGTGTGCATGTGTCGGCATGTCTGTGTGTATCAGTGCAAGTAAACATGTGAGAGCACACATGTGGAGGCCCTCAGGATGCCAGGTGTTTTGATCATACTCCACTTTTAACTTACTGAATCAGGGTCTTTTGACTGAACCCAGAGGGCACTGATTGACTGGTATCCTGTCTCTGCCTCTTGTTAGGTGGAGACAGAATAAGGTAAGGTCCTATGAGTGAGTGCAGACTCTACCTACGAGGGACAGAAGAAACATTACAAGCAGGCATTATGGTCTGCGAGTTTATTTGCTTTCTGAGCATCCCACCCCAGACAGACTAAAACAGCATTCTATTAGAGTCATGCTATTTGGAGCATCTTCATACACCTTCAAGGAAGTGCCCAGCAAGTCACGGATTTTGTTGTTTTGCGTGTGTAGACATGCAGGTGCTTGTGTGTGTGGAAGCCCGAGGTTGTAGTCTCTGTAATTTTCCATTATCTTCTACTTTATTTATTGAGGGGGGTCTCCAGCTAGCCAACCAGCCCTAGGGAACCCTGTCTCTGCCTCCCAACTGCTGGGATTACAGGCAGGCCAATATGCCTGCCTGGCCTTTACTTGGGTGTGGGGATCTGAACCAGTCCTCAAACACACATGGCAAGTGCTCTACCAACTGAGCCCCAGCCCCAAGGCTCTGATCCTTTAAATGGAGACTATCACTATGGACTCAGCCATTTGCTGTCATGGGCAACAGCTATCCCTGGGTCACTTTCCACATGTGAGGCCGTGGCATGGGTTACTTGGGACAAAAACACCCAATTGCCTCTGTTACTCTTTTTTTTTTTTTTTGAGATAGGGTTTCTCTGTGTAGCTTTGGAGCCTGTCCTGGAACTCGCTCTGTAGACCAGGCTGGCCTCGAACTCACAGAGATCTGCCTGGCTCTGCCTCCCGAGTGCTGGGATTAAAGGTGTGTGCCACCAACGCCTAGCTTGTTACTCTTATAAAGGTTGTGACAAAAGCAAGGCCAAAAACTGAATGAACTTTTCTGAATGTATATCTGACCATGTGTATGCCTGGTGTCTATAGAGATCAGAAGAGGGTGTCAGGTCCCCAGAACTGGAGTTGGACATGGTTGTGAGCAAGGCAAACAGTATTCTCAACTTCAATTGAAACCAAACATGGATTCCTTAGAAAGCTGAATTTACAGGAGTTTCCTGGTGACCTAAATGACTGGAAAACTTTATTTTTGTCTAAACCTCTTCTAAATTCTTCTTAACATTTATTGGTCTACTTATCTAACTTTGTAAGTTAGTAAGTATGGTATACAAAACATAACTGACTGTTTGTTTATAGGCCAGAGCACCTGGCAGGGAGGCTGCAGAGAAGACTGGGGCCTCAGATGAGTGGCTGGGAAATACTGAGATGGGCTTCAAACTGGAGCATACAGGATCGAACAGTCCTTTCACTTATTAAAATGAGCATCTCCAGTTGAGCTGACGAGACGGCTCAGTGATTAAGCACACTGGCTGCTCTTCCTGAGGATTTGGATTCAATTCCCAGCATCTACATGGTGGCTCACAACCATGTCCAACTCCAGTTCTGGGGACCTGACACCCTCTTCTGATCTCTATAGACACCAGGCATACACATGGTCAGATATACATGCAATAACACACACACACACACACACACACACACACACACACACACACGAGCATCAGCCATCATTTAACAGTATGGATTGATAAACTAACATATAGCAACTAACATAAAACTAACATAAAACAACATGTGATACTGCATGAGGTTAAGACTGGGCAATGGAGTCCAACTGTCATGATGGTACATATCCTGTCTCTGCTCTTTCTGAATTCTGTGATCTTGAGCAAACTGTTCTGCAAACATGGGAATAAAAGAGCCTATGGACTAGAGACAAAGCTCAGCCAGTAGAATGCTTGCCTAGTGTGCACAAAATGCTGGGTTCCATCCCAGTACCACATAGACTGGCTGCGATGGTTTATGCCCAGAGTCCCATCACTCAGGAGGTGGAGAGGATCAGTTTAATGTCATTGTTGGCTAAACAGTGAATTTGAGGCCAGCCTGGGACACAGGAGACAGTGCCTCCAAATCTAAAAAATAAATACTTTTTTTTAAAGTGCTCATCTCAAGTTGTTAGGAGCAAGAGTTAGTTAATATATACAACGTATGCAACACTCATCTCAAGGTTGTTAGGAGCAAGAGTTAGTTAATATACACAATGTATGCAACACTCATCTCAAGGTTGTTAGCAGCAAGAGTTAGTTAATATATACAATGTATGCAACGGTGTTTGGTACACAGTAGGTGCTCAAAAATGAGCTCTATTCCTAATTTCGTGTGTCAAAATATAAGGAACTATCTCCCTGACGGTTTGCAGCAAGGTAGGTGGCTGTGCATTTTCAATAAAGAAGCTGAAGTCAGGGCAGAACCTGGTCTACGGTCAATGCTGAACCAAGGCCCTTCAGCTTCAAGGTTGTGTCTCCATCGGAG
>CABHPH010132894.1:0-34111 GCA_902168325.1 Peromyscus nudipes
CCCCCCCAAATTAATTAAAAACAAAACAAACAAAACAAAGAAACAAACAAATCCACCTTGCTCCTCCATCTCTCCAACACCTCTTCATTAGTCCCGGGGGCACTGGGAGCTGTGGTGTGTCACCATGTACCATTTTGTCCAATTAGCCCCACCTGCAAAATGCTTATTTCAATGAGTCACTGGTCTGGCTCAAGGGCTCTGGCCTCTGGCACCCCATTGTCACTGGACCCTCACTGAAACTCCTCTCGGATATCCTGCTGTTGGCCCAGTCATGGAGATTCTGTGGTTATCATTCTAAAGGACCAGTCCCTTCACAAGCTCCAGCAGGCCCTCCTTCAGTTCATCCCTGATACTCTTATCTCCCTACCCACCCAACTTTGTATTCTTTCTCTCTTTCCCCTCTTTCTAATATATACTTTCCCATACATACAAACAAAAACAAACACAAAACAAGAAATGCACAGAGTCCCACTCACTAAAACAAAGATAAAGATAAACAAGGAAAAAACTACTAGTAAGAAAAAAAAAATAGCCCAAACTAAGCAAAATGAGACTATTAAAAAGTCTTCAAGAATACCATTGAGTTCGTTTTGTTCACCAACTACTCCCGGGCATGGAGCCTGCCCTAATGTATGTCTAATACATTTGACTCATTTATCAATAGACTACTTTAAGTCAGGTCCAGCATTTCCAGCACACTTCTTGACAATGCTGTGTTTAAAGATGGAGTCATCCCACAGTGTGACCAGCCTCCCCAGCAGTGAAAGAGCTTCCTTCCTAGGACCCTGCAATGCAGAAGCAAGATCTAATGTGCTATTAGCTGTTTAAAATGTAAGCTAGACCAGGTACTGCTGGAGAGCCAGCAAGGCTGCCGCCATTGCTTTGTAAACTTCCTTTCAAGCAGACCCCCATTTCCCCTACCCATTGACATTTAAAAAGACGAGTGGCTGTTTACTTTGTTTTCATTTCCTGGAGAAAAAAAAAGTAAAATTATACTGTTAGAATTTGGGTTGAGAGTCACCGAGAATTCATTGGAAATTCAGTTTTGTTCTCTTCTTTATTGCTCATTTTTGCTGTTTTTAAATGAAACGTTATTTTTGTGATTGGCCAATTGGAGGAGCTGCCTACTTCTATCTGGACTCTCTCGCCCAACAGTGCCTACTACCTAAGGCAACTTAAGTCTCACCCTAAAGAAACATGAAAGAATACACTTGCAGATGGAGCTGAAACCATTGATCACAACAAGAAATGGTGAAAACTGAAAGGGAATCCAATTTATTTGAAATAAAACCACTCTGTTCGCCTGTGACAGATTCCAGTCCCACAACAGAAAGGAACTGACAGCAGATGTTTTAGAGCCAAGACACAGACTGAGTAATAGTATAGAAAAGAAATTGCTTTGAACTTCACCCCTGCTTTAAATACTTCAAATCAATAGGGTCACAGAA
The DNA here is from genome assembly GCA_902168325.1 of Peromyscus nudipes. Lineage (NCBI taxonomy): Eukaryota > Metazoa > Chordata > Mammalia > Rodentia > Cricetidae > Peromyscus > Peromyscus nudipes. The sequence continues at coordinate 1,449 of CABHPH010132894.1, forward strand.
CTCTTTAATAGAGTGATGAGGTCTCGCCCTAGCAGATCTGTACTGTGACAAGTTGATGTGCGTCCTAGCAGCAGGGTCATAAAAATGGCAAGCTTCTCCCTGAAAGGGGGCTTTGTGTGGGCCGCTCTACTTGGAGTGACTCCCCTCTATGGCCACTCTGCAGAGCCAGGCCCTAATAGTCTCCGTCTAAATGGGACTGACCTCATGAGTTACCTCAGGAAACTTAATCTATAAACTGGCTTCTTCTTATGCAGACTGATGAATTCTTGTTTATTCCTAAATGGCTGTCACAAGACCTATTCATCAAACGCTTAAAGGGGAGAGGGGCTGACGGAAGCCAGTCTCAAGTTCAGCACCGTTAAATAATCATTAGGTTTCAGAGCCGGTCTTAGGACCCACAGCAAATGCACAAAGCGGGCGTCTTTTTCACTTTGTAAAGTATTCATCACAATTGCGTTTAGATGCGATTCTGACGCGATGAAGGAAAAATCGGGGGCTGCCTTTGTGTCACTCTCGGTGTCATGCTGTGTTCTTTCTCTTTTGAAGAGTTTTTCTTTTTTTAAACAAAAGTAAAAGAAAATAAAGGCAGATGGCCAACTCTTTTCAATATCCGTTTGCTTTATTTGAGCAGTTTAATGTAGTGAAACAGAGTGAAATGTTGCTGCTCGCTAAATGGTAAACAACACCATTACCCAGAATTCTGCTGTACATTGGTACAAAACAGGGTGCTGGTGATTAATTAAACTGTTGTTGTAATTGTAATGCATGATACATAATGGATAGTGTGCCATGGATTTTAAAAGCAGCAAATTAGCAAATAATAACTCTTCTGCATAAGCCCATCTCCATGGCTTACCACTAATGCATAAATAATCAAAAAGAAAAGGCCATTATGCCACCATCCAGAGAAACCCATGTGTTTGGTGTTCACCAGTCTGTGAACATGTGCTAGGAAGCTCTAGACATTGGGTGGCTGTGGGCCAAGTCAGAAGCCCGGGAAGTCTCCATAGGAGACTTTGTGATGTCTAGCTACTAAGTCTCAGCATTCAGATCCCCATAGCAGGGCCATAGGCAGTGATCTCTGTATGGGTACAGTCCACTTGTCTATGAGTATCAGCCTGGGTTATAGAAACGCCTGCACAGGCAGATTGGATGGCTCACACAAAATCGAGCACCTCGAAAATACCCCTATTGTGTTTGGTCTACTCTTGCATTGTGACAATCTTTCCCAAGTCCTTCTATTTGATTTTCTCTAGTATTTTGAAAGGATGGGGAAACCAAAAAGGCCTAAGTGTATTATTAGTTGCTTTTATTTTTGGTTATCATACTAAAGCAAGCAGATTCCAGAAGAAAGAGTTGGTTTTGGCTTGCGGCTCCAGGTGGGGAGTCCATAATGAGGAAGAAGGCATGGCTGTAGGCAGCAGGAGCAGGAACTAGCTGATCATTTTCATCACTTAGGATGCCAAAAGAGTGAACCAGAAGTGGATTAAAGCTTTAAACTCCCAAAGAGTTCTGCTAGTGATGCACTTCCTTTAGTTATGTCCTAAAGGTTCTATAACCTCCCTAAACAGCACCACAAATGGGGGACCAACATGAACCTGTGTTGGACAGTTGTTAGTGAAACTGCTACACCCACACAGTTACACCCACTTCTCATAATCTGCAATTTCCTAATGACTTATTGTGCTCAACATTACATGTAAGAAGTCAACAGGCTTTTAAAGGTAAGGCTCTGACCATAGCTCCAGATCTACTTGAAACCAAAATAAACAACATGCTCACTACAGCAAAAAAACAACATGGAAACAGTGGACAACTCTGTCAGATGTCTGCCCATCATGATCGTGATGCTGAAATTTCACCCTGAGCATGGGGCATAGGTTCCAGAAAACACATAAATCTATCCTGAGCTTCTGCATCTAGTCATCCCCTTAGGCCTCTCACCAAGAGTCACTTTCTTATAGGTAGCCCAAGACCCCACAAATACCAACAGCCCTTTGTCCTTGGGAACTTTGGAGGTATTGATACTGACTCTTGACCATGTTTCTGATTTATACAGAATACCTATTTGACTACAAACAGTCTCAGAATTTCTTTTGGCATATTCAGAGTCAAGATACCAAAACCACTGAGCTAATAAACTGGAATAGCCCCCCCCCCCCAAAAAAAAAAAGTCAAAAGAAAAGATGACTGAGACTAATCAGTACATTTGGTCTGATGAGATAAAACGCACTTCCAGAAAGACGGGCTCCTGTGAGTGGTTTCTCACAATTCATTTCTTGTATAATATCTTTTCCCTGGGCTCTCTGTATTATTTAGGTTGAATGATAAAAATTTTTTCTTTAATAGCTTATGGAAAATAGCATCTGTATATCATAAAACACACCCCATTTAAATGTGACAGTCAGTTAACTCAAATGTAGTTACAAATTTTGGCAAGTAGTGCCACAATTCAAGGCTAGAAATTCCCAGAACCCTTGAGAGTCAAAATGCTGATTTGCACTCTGTCCCTGTCCCCACTCTTAGTTCTGGGCAGTCACTAATTTACCTTTCATGTCTATTGATCTTTTTCTGCATTTTTCAGAGAAGTAGAAGCATGTAATGTGTAATTTTCCATGTTTGGCTTCCTTCACATTTAGCAAAATATTTTTTACATTTATTTGTGGTAGCATGTATTAATATTCTGACTTTTAGGGATGAATATTGTTCTATTTTATTATATACATATACCACAGTTTATGTGTATACTAACTGATGATCATTGATTTGTTCATGATTTGGTTATTATAGATAAAGTTGTTATAACTTAACTAACTTTGTGCATATCATATTTTAATGTCTTTTCGGTAGGTTCCTTACAGTAGAATTGATGGGTAATATAATAAATCTATTCAACAGGAAACTTTAAAATAATCTTTTTCCACTTCAGTGTTTGGGCTGAAATGTTAATGTCATCTGTATGGAAAATGATATGGAGTTCTAGAATGGATGAACATCTATTTGTGCATACATGGGACTGAGTTGCTGAGAAACATCCACCATTTCTACCTGTTTGGTCCCAGCCACAGTCCTGAAGGGGATCCTAAGAGAGCCAATGAGCAGGGAGTCCTGGTGGCTTCAACCAACAAACAGCAAGAGACACCTGGAAACAATCAACTAAGATTTGATAGACTTTACATTTAAGTGATATTGGTTGGTAGACTGGCATGAGGCAAACAATATTTTGGCACATGCTAGTGCATACAGAACCGCAGTCATAGTCTGTCTCTTTGGTCTAGTAGAGGAAGGTGAGCAAATTGCCAGAGCACTTTGCTAGTAGAGACAACTCTATTGGGTGGTACCATTTAAATGGCCATTCCCTTTGACATATTCCTAGAAGCTAAGGTGATCTGGGGCTCTGTTTACCTACCTAGCTCTACTGCTTACTCCTCATAATAAAGAAGTGCCTTTCCTATCCCAGTGGAAAAGGGTGATTTTAAGATGTACCCCTATGGTGATATTTTTCTTTTGTACCAAAATGTTAATTGTATGTTAATAAATAAAGTTGCCTGGGGGTCAGAGCTATTATCAAGCCATAGGAAAGCAGGGCAGTGGTGGTGTACGCTTGTGATCACAGCACTTGGTAGACAGAGCTAGGTAAGTCTCTGTGTGTTCAGGGATACAGCCAGCATTGGATACACATGCCTTTAATCTCAATACCAACCATAGAACACCTGGAGGTCTATACAAACAGGCCGTGATGAGGCAGTCCTGTGGTTGGGTTTACAACCAATGAGAAGGCAGAACAGAGACTATATAAAGACTTTAACACAGGAAGTAGCGGCTCCTTTGAAGAGGTAGGACCACTGCAGGAGGAAAGGTAAGGTTTTAGCTCTTAGCTCTGACCTCTTGGCTTTCTTCTTTGCATTGGTTCTGTGTTTCTTATTTATAAGACGGTTGGTTACATCTACATACCCCACCCATGCTCTATTTCCAGTCTTTGATGTGGCATGCTGATAAACCACATTTCATCCCATCTACACTATTTGTAAATAAATATAAGTAATTACCCCAAATACAGTCTTGTAAAACCTATCAATGCTATAAAGCAAAATGTAGTTGATTGCTGCTTGGTATCTTGGTTATATATTTCAACTCTCACTGCCCCCCCCCCCTTAGTAGCACAGATGCCATTTTGTTGGTGTGTGTGTGTGTGTGTGTGTGTGTGTGTGTGTGTGTGTGTGTGAGAGAGAGAGAGAGAGAGAGAGAGAGAGAGAGAGAGAGAGAGAGAGGATTCTCTGTTCTCTGTCTCATTGGGGGATGCAGTAGATGTCAAGAAATTAGCAAAGTGAAACAAGGAGATCCTGAGAGGTGAAACACTGCAGTGTGAGCTCCCCAAACTTCTGTGTGACTCAAGTGTTCATGAACCAGAGGCACTTCCTGGTGGAGATGAGCACGTTATGTTCTTTGTTTCCACATGGTGTGGGCTATACATGACTTCTGCCTGCTTGTGTTTGCTTCTCCTGTGATGGACTTTTTAAAATTTTTGTTTCAATAGCACAGGGGCAGGAAAATGTTTTCACATTCATAAGGTTACTCATGCAGAGGAAGTGGGGTGTGGAGCTCAGAGCCCCATGGGGCACACATGCAAGTAGAATAATGCAACAGGGCACCCAGCAGGGGTGTCTCAGCCACCTTGACAATGCTGGGTTTCCAGCAGACTCCTCACAGGTGGCTTCCCATTGATGCCTTAGGACTGTAGTCAAAGAATGGGATCCACATGGGGTAAAAGTTGTGCCAAATGTGTACAGCAGATTTATGACACTAATTCTAGCTTTATTTACACTGGTTGCCAAGTCTTAAGACTTATCTAAGATACTGTAAAGAGAAGGAGGCTTGTTTAAGGGCATGTGGTTAAGAACTGAGAGTAAAAGATTATCCAGGGAAACCAAAGGACTGTTAACAGCTGCCACCAGAGCATCTGGACATCACTGGAAGTTCATCATCCATCTTTCTGTATATCCTGCCTATTCCTGCTCATCTTGATTGATCAAGTTACCATCTTTTATACAACTTAACAGAGAATTCATCTGATAAGCCTTAGGAAAACTGTCACTTATGCTGGATTAAGACAAATCTCAGGTCACCTTGCGAATTAGTCACTAACCTATGTATGACTCTTTATCTGTGTGCTTATAATGAATGTCACTTCTTGGATGCCTCTGCACAAAGATTAGACAAGTGCTCCCCTTTTCAGTCTGGAAGTTGATAGGAAGGGGGTGGGAAGTGGATATCTCAGCTTGGTGCATCGAACAGGTAAACAAGCAAACCGGTGTGGACATGCACAGGGAATGATGCTGATTTAAATCTTTGACAGATGTTTAAGGATTGATTCCATTAATGTTAATTGAGTTCTTATGAAGACACTGTACAGGGCAGTGATACTAAGATTATAATAGATGATCATGGAGTTAGTAGCTAGATGTTGGCCTGTTGTGTCAGTAGATTCCCTGTCTGCTAAGTCAATGAGCTACAGATAAAAATCACTATAAAGACACTTTGGAGAGATAGCTCAGCTGTTAGAAGTACTGGGTTTGGTTCCCAGTATCCACATGGTGATTAAAAACCATCTCTAACTAGTTCCAGAGCATCTGATGCCTTCTTCTGACCTCTGTGGGAACCAGGCATACACAGGGTGCACATGCATACATGCAAGCAAAACACATACATACACACACACACACAAAATAAGATAGGTAAATATTTTCATAAACACTAGAAACAAAATTAAATTTAAAATGCATATCTGAATATGTACATACACTTTAAAATTATTATACAATACAGCAGTAGTTTACATTTATTAAGGAATCTAAAACGTCTAGAGATGTTGTAAAAGTAGGCAGAAAGATGTGTGCAGGTTGCAGGTAGATATTGGGTCTTTTCTATAGACTTAAGCAGCCATGTGTTCTGTATCTTGGTATCTGCTGGGGTAAGAAGGTTGGGAATTAGGGAGTTTCCTGGAACTAATGCCCCAGAACACTGAGGGGGAAACTCTTCAGGAGAAAACCACAGGAGTAAGAGCAGGTTTCACTACACATAGCCATCCACATATGGGTGTGGGTTGTCATCTCCTCCTAGGAGCTTAAATATGTTGATAAATGAAAAAGAAATAGCCAGAAAAGAAAAGATGTCTCCTGAGAATGATCGTGTCTCAAATGTTTTCTATTTGTGAAAGATTATAGCATATATGTACATTTCACTCTCCAAGCCTATGAAAACCAAGTCTGGAAGATGGGCTCATTTGCCCACTGCTTATGGTATGTATGTGATGACTTTGATTTCTTGATATATCTGGGATGAGTCAGGGCCTCTGACATAGAAATGATGGGCCCTGGAATGTCTTCTAAGTAATCTGCATTGCTTAATGGGCTCCACAAAGTTCTGAAGCTTTTCCATCACGTGCTTGATAGCATAATAGTCCTTCATTTAGTAACAGCTGTCAAGGTTTTTTGAATTACTAGAAAAAGAGTAGAATTCTAATGCCTCTTCTTATTAACTTAGCTAATGAGATAATTTCTAAATGGAAAAATAATTCAAACCTCATGTTAAACTGAAATTACTTTAGTTGTTTTTCTTTTTTGCTAAATTAATATGTATGTATTATATATTATATCACATATATAATTAATATATATTATATATCATATATATGAGCTATTTTCTTTTCCTGGGGAGTCTAAATAGGTTATGCTTAGATATAAGCAAATTTGTAACCAAAAATTTTAGTATTTAGAAAAGTAATAAAGCAAAAATAGTCCCACAAACAAATAAGGCCAGCCCTTGGCTATGTGCACAACTTCCTGTGTCCCAAAAGAGTGACACCAGCTGCTTCTGGCCCCCACTATCTTTGAATCACGGGAGTCTGGTTTCTTTTTACATCACAATAACAAAGGACTGTCCCTTTTGGTATTGCTCTGTCATAGGTGGTTATTTGACCTGATGTGTGCAGGTTGCAGGTAGATATTGGGTCTTTTCTATAAACTTAAGCAGCCATGTGTTCTGTATCTTGGTATCTGCTGGGGTAAGAAGGTTGGGGATTAGGGAGTTTCCTGGAACTAATGCCCCAGAACACTGAGGGGGAAATTCTTCAGGAGAAAACTATAGGAGTAAGCAGGTTTCACTTCATGAAATAAATTACCCACTGTGAAATATGCCAGGGCCTTAGAAGCTGCTTTTGCTAAAATGCAATGATTCAGTGTCCTTGGATGCACAAGGTAACTAAAGGCAGAGTGGCAGTCCAGCATCTCTGCCTTCATTTTTGATCTTTTACTTTGCCTCAGAGATTTGCTTGTTCTAAACTGGCTTATCCCTCTTCAAGACTGAAGACACAGATAAGTTCATATCCTCAACTTTAACTCTTGAGTCATCTTGGATTCCAGGAAGAACAGAAGTGGTCCATACACACACTTGTAACAAGGGAGGGAAAAAATCCCCAACCAACAGGACAGACCACCCATCAGATGAGGACAATTGTCTGTGATTAACAGTGGTGAACAGGTTAATAATTTATCAGTCTGTTTCAGGACCTGAGCTGAGGTGTTGGTGGGTGGGACTGAAGCCATGGTAGGTGAGATCAGACCTTGATGAGATTACCAAGTTATGTATATTTCTAACCATGCCCCATTTCTTCGTCTGTTTTAACGTGAAGACCATATCTGCATCCTAAAGATGGCCTTGAAACCACTGGACCCCACAGCGGTTCTTCCCAGTGTCTGAACTGATCACATATCACACCTCATTTTCTGCTTTTTATCACAGCTTGTCTAATTGCTGTACTGGGGCAGATGGCCTAATCCTGAGTCTTAACTCTGGCCCCAAAACTCTGCTTACAAAGTTAGACCTCTTTCTTCAGTCACTCATCCTAAGACTGTCGTCTTCTACCAAGAAAAGACAACTTCTGCATCTAGTCCCCCTTCTATATGTAGCATCTCTCCAGAACTTAAAACAATACTAATTTGTATTAATTTATTTTATAATATTTCCTTGGATTAAAATTAATGTTACTTCTTTCTGCTTATTTTTAAGAATTTCATGACATCATATGATATCATAAAACTCTAAAAAGTGTTTTAATTGAACTATTTGGTCTTCTAAACTATGAAAAAAGTGAAAATTAAAATGAATAGGGGACAAAATTACTTCCTAAGTATAAGCTCATTACAGTATGTAATGTCTTCAGCAATGGGTCCTACTGACAAGCTCTGAAGGATCACTGAGAACCATGCTTATAACCTGGAATATTTGAGGGTATCTGTAACCTCACTGTTCAGCAACTCCATTAGAGGTGACCCATTTCTGACACCAGTCATTTTATTTGTTAACATGTCATGTCTCCTTGGGGTACTTTTGCTCCGTTATAGTGTGACTCCATTGTAACATTTTTATGTATTTATATTTATTTTAAGAAGCTTCTTATGCTACCAGAGGAATAAAGTCATCATCATCATCGTCAATCTTATCTAGCTGTGAACCCTGTATGCTGTAAAATCTGTCTGACAAGTTATGCTCACTCATTCAATAGTAAGACTGATGTCCTGGGAGTAACCAACCACTTCGGAGTGATTGGATTTAGGGTCAAAGTCAAAGATAGAACATATATATAGCACAGTGATCAGGGCCAAGAACCTGTATCTGATCATAGGCCCTCAGGGATAGCCTGCTATATTTTTCTGCTAATGGGACATAGTATAAAACTGACTCCCTGGAACTCTCATTATACCCACAGATTATCACATCTTTCAAACCTCATCAGATAAGCTTATTTTTGCAGTAGATGGCAACTAACACAGAGACCCACAACTGTTCAAGGTGCAGAGCATAAATGACTGTGGAGTTTGAAGCCACAACTGGGACATCTGGATCAGACCTCTTCCTCCCAAGGCTTTGAGAGAATTTCAGAAGAGGGAACAGAAGGAGCCTAACAGCCAGAGGCAGTGGGTGATTACAAAGAAACTGTGCTTTATGGATACAATAGGGCAATTACACAAATGAACTCAGCAGTTGTGACAGCAGGCATAAGACGTGTTCAAGTTCAGGCTAGACAAAATTCCAGTGTGAAGAGGGAAGGTAGACATAAATCTCCACCCCCAGCTGAGAAGCTATTGGGAATTGATAGCTTCTAGGAGAGGGGAAGTTAGTTTTCTTTGTGGGTATGGCCCTTGCTAAGTCTAACACACTCCAATGGATGGCCAAACACCCCAGAGTATAAATGAAAGAATGAGGGCACAAAGTTGGGTTGTTACGGAATGGGGGATGGGCCTGGGAGGAGATGGGGAAGGGGGTGGATTTGATCAAAATAAATGCATGAAATTCTCAAACACTTAATAAAAATATTTTTAAATAACCTTAGTCCTTAGAAAGCATATCTCCTTAAGTGTAAGCTGATAAAAATTGTTTTAAATTCTCTTTTAGATATTTATTGTTTTTATGTACAGTTTGTGTTCAGTGCAGATCAGTTCCACATGAGAAGCTAATATGATTGAAAACATAGATACAGAGACATACTATACAACCAAAAAGACATCCAGGATTCCATTATGTTGAAAAGGGAATGTGTTCATTTACGAACACAGTAGCTTCAGATCTGTGAGATCTGATTTTTCCTGGGCAGACTTGTAAAGATGGAAAGCATGATGCTGATATCAAGACTGGTGAGTGCGAACATTAGCTCTGGAGCATGCTAGCATCAGTGTGTATGGCCATGTGAACAAACGAAATTTCTCAGAAAGTGTCTAGGTTTTTTCTATAGGTTTCTATATGTCAAAATAATTGGAAAAAATTTCCTGCAGAGTCAATCCCACTTTTAGAGTTAGGACCAACTTCAAACTATTGGAATATTAACCAATAGCAGAAAGTATCCCACATGTGGCTATTCCAATCTGGTTTTTTGTTTTTGTTTTTGTTTTAAGGCTTTACAGAAAGTGTACCAGTCCTCACTTCCAAATGCTTGATTCACAATTTTCACTCTTTCACATATTTAGCCTTATAATTTCAAGACTGGCAATTCTAGCTTTATTAAAGACTGTATTTTAAATTTTGAAAAAAATGCTTAACATAGAAATAAAAAGCAGCATTTTGAAATTAGTTAAGGGCAATGCAATTTTACTCTTTGTAGCCAGTTGAATGAAATGAATCTGATTCTGTGGCTTAGTGAAAACAGGTGATGAGAAATGCTGACCATTTGACTCTGTAAAGATAAGACTTATCAGGATGGCTGGATTTGGGGGTGTTTACAATCCATCATTGTCGCAGCACCTGTCAATTACTAATCAAGGGTCAAATATAATGTCAAACCTAATGTGGTGGATTTGAGAGGGAAAAGGACACAATTCCAAGGAGAATGGGGAGCACCTAAGATAGGTAAAGCTGATCTAGAAGCCATCATGTTGAATTAGTGTCTCTGAAAGGATACACTGTGGATTTAGAGTAAATAGAATCATGGACACTTTCAGATGCCTTCTGTATAAGCCTTATATATAGAATGAACCAAATGAAAACCGAGTCTGCTTTCCACACCCCATCCTTACTTCTTGATAAAACTTTTCCTGATTCCAAGGTAGCATTACATGTCCATATTTCTTAAACCACATTTGGGGGAAATCAGGTTCCACTTGGGAATTTTCCTCTCTTCATCTTGCACATAAAACTTCACTAGATTTAATATTGGCATTGATCATCTGTCAAACCTTTCCAATGTCCTTCAATATAATTAAACATAAAATTGTCAGTATTTTCTGTGTTTAAACAGTCAGGGTGAAATTGGTAGGTTCTATGCAGCTCTGTTTCTTTCTTGCATGTTGGATTCGTAGCTGCCATTTGAGTTTGGTTTAGAAAGTGTGGAAGTAGAGCTGTTTCCTTGCTTGAGTCTTTATAGGAGACAGAATGGCCATTGACTTCAGGAGACTTTCACCTGTCCAGTTGAACTCAATTGGGTTTGGGGCAGCAGAAGCATTATGAAAGAAGTTAGTTGAAAGTGGTACAGAAGCTATAGAGTAGGATCAATGCTACAACCTTTGATCTACACACGTCTGTCCCAGTGTTGTACAAGGTAGTTTGTTAGATGCTAGATGCATAGAGGTCAGCTTGGCTCCAGCAGTTGCCAGTAAAGGCTGACAAAAAATTTCCCAGACTTGCTAACATAACATTTCAATCCTTAAACATTATATTAGTAACATCGATTATTTGATTAATGATTATGTATTTATGTTAGTTTTATTTAATGTTTATTATTTAAGTTGCTTTCTTAACAGTGAAGAATTTTATAAGTAGATTGCATGTGGCTTTTACCCAACATTACCATTAAATGTTATTTGATTGCATTTATTAAACATTACAAAAAACTACCTCCTCATTAAACTTCACTAAAATCAGGTTTAATATGTATATAGATTAATGGGAAAATTATAATTTACATTAGTTGAATGCATTACAGCTATTAGAGCTATTTCACTATAATATAGTATCTGATCATCAAACTAATCATTTGGAAGAGGTAGGAGAGGAATTTCTGAGTTTAAATCATTTACAGAGTAGGTATTAAAGCAGAGATGAAAACTCGCGTCTCCATTCTGAGTTTCATGCTCTTCTGAGTCAATATGATTGGAAAATAACATCTTGGAGACAGGGACTATCTTGAGTTCTCAGCTCAGACTGAGCCCAGAACCTACAGTATAGGGAAGTTATATATACCAGACACAGGGAAGGGTTGTCAAGGGAACAACAGGGCCTTTTTCTATTATGTGTGTGCAAACTCATCATTTTTGGTCAAAGCTGTAATCCCAGCATGATTTCCCATGGATGCTCTGGCTCATCTCTCTGTGCTCCCAAATGATCAAGAGCTCAAACACCAAGTAATGAAAATGGCCAAATACAGTTAGGATAAGAAATTTGCTATGAAGAAATGTGCAAGCCTTGTGCCACAGAGGCACTTGCCAGAGGCTTCGCCTGGAGTCTCAGAACTGATCGTACTTTTATTGGTGGTTTTGTTCCTCAAAAAGTTGACTCAGGATCTATAAGCAGAAAATCCACTTTTCTTAGGCAGAGCAATTTAGCCGTAAGTTAATGAACAACTTCCATGAGGAGGATGGCTACAAACCCAAACTCCACAGGCCTGTGTCTGTGACAGATGCTCTGGGTCTGACGGACATCAGGGTTAGACTGAGTACAAGGAAACTTAGACATGCTCACCTCCCAGCAACACAACTCAACAAATTCACCCTTTCTTGTGTTTGACCAGGAATAAGACTGATAAGATGGAATAAAAGTGTGACTTTCCAAATAGTGAACTTTTGCCTCTTAACAGTCAAAATTCATGAGAGTATGGCAATAAATCATTCTGAAATATCAACTGATGTGTTTCTGGAGCTTACCAAGGTCCTTTGCATGTTGAGGTTCAAACTCGGGTACACAGAAAGAATCTGTGTGCCCAAACATCATTTGTGGTTTATATGATGTGAAAGAACAAGGCTTGTCACATACTCCTCTTTAGCCCCCAAGACTTGAAGCCATTTATCCTATTGGGAAATGAAGAAGCATCAAGGTAAAATAAAGACATGTGTGCTCCTGAGAAACACGTTTGTCACCCTAGTTCTTCCTAAAATAGGCACTTTGGAAAGATTCATCACAGCAACTGTGAAAGGGAAGATTTGAGGACGACTAAACCAAAAATCTCATAAGGCACAACAACCCGTAAGAAGATTATAATCCAAGAAAATATGTCATAAACTATTTTCTAAATACTACAAAAATAAGCAAGTTAGCTGGAAATTATTTTGGAGTTTGTTGAGCTAATTAGCTAGACCAATTTTAATGGGTGGGTTTTGTCAATTTACTGGGTGGGTCTTGTCAACTTGACATAAACCAAGACATGCCTGGAAGGAGGGAATCTTTACTGGAAAAATGACTCTATAAGATTGGTCAGTAGGCAAGTATGTGTGTTATTGCCTTGGATAATGACTCGTGTGGGAGAGCCGAGCTTACAGAGTAGTGCCACCCCTGGGCAGATGGTCCTGGATGGTATAATAAAGCAGGCTGAACAAGTCATGGACAGCAAACCAGGGAGCAGGGCTCCTCCATGGCCTCTGCATCAGTTTCTGCCTCCAGGTTCCTGCCTTGAGTTCCTGCCCTGACTGCCCTGGATGATGTACTGATTATAAACTATAAAATGAAATAAACACATTCTTCTTCAGGTTGCTTTAGGTAATGGTGTTTTGTCATGACACTAGGAACCCCAACTTACATGTCAGTGCTTGATAGACTAGACTGAAGGAATAGGTAGAATATAAGAACATGGATACATGGATGTCTTTTTTTTTTCTGGTTGTGTATGAATTCTATTTACTGGGATAATCTTTAATTATGCTACCCCAGAGTGGCTACTAATTACTATTTTTTTCTGTACATGTTATTTATGCTGACAAAAATATAATAATTAAGAAAAGTCTTGTCCTTTTGGATGGAAGTTTTGGGATGTAAGCAGCAGGAAGCAAAACTTTTGCTTTTGTTTTGAAAAAAAAAGATAATTTATTTCAAGACTATGGGAAAGTTTCAAATATCAGCGAGGCCACAGGGAAGCAGGCAAGAGAGGGCAGGAGCCAGGGGAGGAGTACAGGAGTGGGATGCATGGATGGCTGGTCAGTCTTAGCAGGCAGCACTGCAGGACTGGGGCACACACACATCCCTGCCCCTCCTCGGACACACGATTTATGTTTAAAGAGAGAAGCTGTTTCACGTGCCTGCCACATGGACAGGGAAAGGACAGACTTCCTTGACTGACAGTGCCACCAAGCTGAATGCAGTGGTTCAGAAGGAATGCCCCTCAAAGGAAGCCTGGAATCTATTACCCCCCCAAAAGCAAGAATTAGTGGTAAAGGGCTAACCAATAACACACATTCCCCACAAATTATGTGGCATTTTGACATGTGGATAAACAACAGAGATTCTTATAACTGCACAGTCACTCCCTGTGACTTCGTTTTCTTTTCTTACATTTTCTGGCTGGCCGCTCCCATTTGCACAAAGGATGGCAGAATCGCGCTCAAGTGTCAATTTGCCTTCTAGAAGAAGGACCACCTAACAGATTCTGAGATGCTGAGATTGGGTCTGAGCCAAAGATACTAAGTGCTGAAAATGAATATTTGGCAAGTGACCATGAATTCTCCTGAATGCAGCCACACAGCTGATCTTCTTAAAAGAGAGTCCCTACACACACACACACACACACACACACACACACACACACACACACACACCCTTCGTGGAGCTTCTGTAAACAACTTTTAACAGATTGTTTTCCGTCTTAAGGGAAACTCTGCCACTGAGCTATCACCGGGAAACTTCATGTCTGAAACCCCAGTCCACTCCATTCAAATTAAGTGAGGCTTACATTTAAAGTAAATAATATGTCTTAAAGTAAATGATCACTTGCATTCATGATCTAAGACTAAAAACTGGCCAACTATAAAATTCCTAGCTTGTAATAACGGCATTTAGATTTTTGTAGTGCTTAGCATTCTAGGGGACTATCTGAACCAATGTACTGCTTTTTCAGTTGGCCTAAACATCTAGCAACTGCTTTTTATGTAAATGCATTAATCACTCATTTATTTATACCATTTATTAGAAACCAATTATTATAGGACATTCAAAACTCACTTAGGGACCTATTCATTTAAAAATCAATTACACAGATTGTATAAAGTACTAATTAGTCTAAATGATTTTAGGCTTTTGGAAAGTATTTGTAATTTACAAAATATATCTCACTAAGTTAATAGAAATGATGTATAAATAATTCAGTAACTTGTATCTTTATTCACATAAGTTCTTGTAATAGCACTAGATATGAATATTAGGGATGAGAGCATAGAAGATGCTGCAGTGTATCTTTCTTCTTACCTCAGTCTAAAGTAGTTGGAAGCAGTTGGCAGACATAGCACATGCTACCAGCTCCAGTTTCCTCACTTAATTTAATCTGGAGGCACAAAAATCATAGCAACCGATGTCAGGCCCTGCCTGTACAGACTCAACACCCAGAGCACTGAAGACTCACTGAGATGCACAGAGAATGTGCCAGGGGGAGCATGGAAACTTGATAAAGGAGGCAAAAGAGTGATCCCCAAATCATCCGAGTGAAAACACCACCATGCTATGTCCATTCTCTGATGCAGCATTCTGTTCCAGTGGCATCTTTGCATTTATTTCATTCACCACAGCATATATCTTAGCTCATTCATAACACTGTTCAGGTGTGTCTTCTTAAGTATACAAATAACATTAAAAAAAACATAGCCAGATAATGTCACTCTGCAGTATTTCCTACTGTGCCTAATAGTTCCTTCTTAAAGACATATAGAAAAAAAACTTAACTATTTTACTTAGTTTGGGCACCATCACTTACTCTTTCTAGTGGAAATGCAAATGAGAAGTTTACACTTCAGGATAGGTATGTAGAAAAATGAGAATCCAAAGTCACTCACTGAGAAGAAGCAACTGCTGGGCCTCAGAGAGTATGTCTTCTTCAGCCTGAACACCCAGGAGCCCTATAATGTTGCAATATTCTTTTCCCCCTTTCCTCCTGGAAGGAATGTACAGTGAAATGTAAACTACAGACAATTTGTAAGAGAAAATAATACTAGATTTATTCAGTGTATGATAAAAAACACATGTATGTCGAAAACAAATTTCATGCTCAGATCCATGACATTCTGCACAGTTCTCAGATATTCCTGTGAAATTCCCGGGACTCTGGAATATTTTAACTACTTTAGAACAAAGCTACCGTTAGACACATGGGCTGTGGCACTAATTACATAAGGTCTTTTTTAATTTATTTATTTAATTTTCAATGCTGCAAACAACTCCAGGAGAACATTTAAAGAGATTGCTGGTCATCAAGAAGCAGAACTACCAAAAAAGTCACCCTAAACATACATCTTCCCAAACAAGAATTTAGGATGTTTCAAAATCTAACGTCTTACCAACCTTATAACTTAGCAGCAAAATTTCGTTTTGAAACACTAGAATTATATGAGGACTAAACTAATCTCAGCAGTAAATGTTTGTATTCACATTTGTTCCATCTTTGAATCAGTGGCATTCATCACCAGCAGTTAGAAGGCCTTTTCTGAAATTCAATCAACATTGTTTTGCTACTTAAGTGGTATTTGTTTTCAGTTTCAATTTGTTTGTGTTTTTCCTAAATTTGTAAGACTGTTTATTTCTTTTTTGAGAAAGTAAGTGACCGAAAGGAATGCCAACAGATTTAATATCTCTTGGCTATATCATTGGTGTGGAAGACCCATGCTATCCAGAAAAGACTTTTCATATTCTAGAGTGTTCCTTCTAAAACCCCGATACCTTCTGATGAGCATTACTTATTTTAATGAGATTCATTTAGATGGATAACACAGAAAACTTCCAAAGTCCAACATGATGATTATGAAAATAGCCCATCATGACTGACTTAGTTTACAAAATAGAGACTTTTAGGATGAAACCTTACCCTTTGTAGACATAACACCAAGTAGATAGGACCATTTCATTAAGTGAAACATCACTCTTAATAATTTTTTAGGGATAAGGTTTTAGGTTATCAGGTCGAGCGTTTACCAGGCATACACGAAACCCTGGGTTTGATGCCTAGCAGTGTGTAAACTGCACATGGTGGCTAATGCCTGCTCTGTCAGCATGAAAGGCATGGAGGCATTGTCATCCTTGCCTACATCATGAATCCAAGGCCAGCTGGACTACGTGAGACCCTGACTCAATAATAATAATAATAATAATAATAATAATAATAATAATAATTAACAATAATATTTTTGAAAGAGTAGGAGACACTTTATAGAAAGCTAAATTAAATATGGAATTGGGGTATCAACTCCCTCATCCATCTTTAATGTTTCCACGATGTGACCATTTGACCTGGAATCTCTTTCCTAAAGACGTGACTCTTAGAAGAGGATTGCAGCATCCCAGTCCAACATGTTGATGGAGAAATGAAGGAGTCTCATGGGAAATAGGAGTCAAGAAGGGGCAAGAGGAGGAAAGAAAGCAGTGAGTCCTCGTCATGCTCCTGGATATCGGGAAGCTCAGCGGGCTTCATTTGTGAGAAGAATCAGAGAATCTTGAGAGTCCTGCCTGGGTGCTGACTGGAGTCAGCTGACCTAGGGACTCAATAAGAGAGTGATGTTTGGTTTCTGAGTTTCGTGTTTAACACAAATGCTGTCAGAAGAAACTCAGACGCGTGATCTGAGAGCAGAATGCAGACTGAGACATGGGTTCAGACAAACCTCTTTAAGCTTAGTGAGAGCAGCCTTTCCCACAGGAGGGATGCCAGCTTGATGGCTTCCAAAGTTGGTTTCTGTTGAAACCCTGGAGATTTCTATTAAAAACTAGAGATAGAAGTACGGAGAGAAGAGAAAGGAATGATTATTGAGATTTGCAATATTTGCCTTGAGAAGTCTACAAAGTTAAGTTATTGAGTGGAGGACGGGTTCAACATGTTGTTTTCTAATTGTGTGTGTGTGTGTGTGTGTGTAAAAGAGAGGAATGAGAATGACAGAAAATTTAGGAATATTTAAAAGTTATTATAATTTGGACTTAAAACTTCTAATGCTGCAAAGCTTGTATAGTTTATTTTGAGCATCAATTCTGAGTTTTAAAACAATGTCTGAAATTTTCCTCCCTTCCCTCCTTTTTACTCTATGTTTCAGAACTGCATTTCTTCACCACAACACTTTAATCTCTGGTCCTAAGAGTATCGGCTTTAACTAATATGAACATAGGATGCCTGGGTAAAGGTAGACTTCTGATTTGAAAAAAAAATGCCCTTTATAATACTCACTAGTCTATGCATCTGGTATCTACTTAAACTAAAAGACTATTTATCTGAAAATCAGAGTTAAACACGTGCCTATTTTTATCTGATCATGCTGTCTGACCTCTGGTCTATGCTTCCGTGGGTGGTCTGTTTGACAGACATTTTCTGTAAGATTTATGCTGGTTAGAATCTCCTGCTTTTCAGACCCACAAGCTCTCAGAACTTCTGCGACCTCACACTTTTCCTAGACATAAGGGATTTTGCTTTGGCGTCAAATCTTAAGACCCAGGACAACAAAAGATTCTGGTGATAGACATGAGTAACTTGCACTCACTGCACATGGTGATAAGGCGATAGACGTTTGTGAAAGAAACAGAAAGGAGATAGTGTATGTCTATTCCACTAAAGTTCTAGAGTGGAGAGCTGAAACTCTTGAACAAAAATTCCAACTCTGTCAATTACAGGCTATGTGAGTGGAGACAAGCTGTTGAATTCCATGTGTATAATGTACACACATATGCACATGTGTATGCAGGTATGCTTGCCTACGTGTGCTTTGTGAGTAGGCTTGAGATCAACATTGAATGTCTTCCTTTGCCACTCTCCATCTTATTTTTTGAGACAGAGTCTCTCACTGAACTCATCATTTAAACTAGACTGGCTGTATCAAAAGATCCCAGGGTCCACCTGTCTCTTCCCCTCACTGCTTAGGATTACAGATGTTTGCCATTATGCCTGGCTTTTACATGGGTGCTAGGGTTCTTAACTTTGGATCTAAGACTTGTACAATAAGAACGTTAGCACAGAGTTGGTCTCTCCAGCCCCAAGTGTTTGAAGTTCTCTGAGTTTTTTTTATTTCTCTCTCTGTGTGTGTGTGTGTGTGTGTTTCACTTTTAAGTTGGAGATCATGAGAGATAATAATAGTTGCTACAGGCAGAAGAATTGAATGAAATAGGACATACAGCATCCTTAGCAAGACACAGTATTCGCTGTTCCTCTTGTCATTTTGTTGCTGCCTCTAGCCTGTAACTACACTGGAGATGTGTGTAAGGCATTGGGACAGACATTATAAACAATTGTTGAAGAGCTCACAGACTGTTTGGATATAGACCAGCTCTTGAGGAAATAAAGAGCAATACACGCCAATATGTCCTAAGTGCCAAATGTGAGCCACAGATGGACAAGCTGCAGGAGCACGGTGGAAGGAGGTACATTGGCCACATCCCCAAGAGCACATGAGGGTAGAATGGGATGTCCTACCATCTCCCCTGGGAACTTTTCTCTTAATAGACACTTCCAAGTGCATATTCCTGATTGCTGTGCTAACTATCCCAGCTGCCTGCCTTCAGTCTCCTCACTAGCAAACACAAATGTGTTCCCTGGAATCACCAACCACCTTGTCCAGGTTATCTCTGAAAGCATAGTCCTTTCTGTATCTTTCTGAACACATCTTGAGAATCTGTTGATCATGTGTGCATTCTTTTTTCAGTATGTGTAAGTGTTTACCTGCATGGCTCTCTCCTTTGTGTTCTTGTGGATGTCAGTCCTGAGATTTCTCTTTCTACTCCTTTTGGAAACTCCTTTTTATTCTTACTCTTTAGATCATTTGTATGAATGGTTTTCATTTATTCTCCATAAATATTTTGTCATCTCTAAAGCAACTACATCCTGTAAATCAATAAAACAGTTTGGCTCCTAGTCCCTATTGTCATTTGTCGTCTTAATTATATAGCACTGAGAGATATAACCTGTTAATGCTGTGTATTGGTGAGAATATGGTAGGATTGTCACTTTGTACCACCAATGAATTAATAACTTTGAATCTGATGTCACGCTTGCATTGCAATGAACCAGGTGAAAACAAAAATAATGTTTTCAAATAATTGAATTATTTGGCAAGGCTCTTTGCCTGATCTACGACAAAAGTCTTACTATTCACCTGTCTATATTATTAGGAAGTGTAAACTTTAGTAACAAGGATTGGAAAGCTCTCTGTTTTTCTGTCTTCTTGGTTTTGTTATAGTCACATCCATTGACCTGATCTTGGCATTTTATGAAGTAAATACACACAATATGCACAAGGGACCATAGGAGAACAGCAGAGAACAAGGTGTCATCAGAGATGATGGGGATTCACAGTGGGGTCTTCTAATTTACTAGCATAAGAGTGCATGGAAATTCTGAAATAATATAGATAACCTTAAGAATTTTATAGGAAGCAGGTGTTCAGTTATCAAAGGGCAAGCAAACCTTTTGAAGCACCAAATACACTTCTCTTTTCTGGCTTTGAAAATGACCAGAATGTAACTCATGGCCTTCATCCAAGTTGCATGTAGTGTGAGAGGGTCTGAATGATGTTTGAGTAATAAATGAGTCTATTAAAGCAAGAAACTTGTTTTGTGAAATAAGGAAATCAATAGAACTTAGGGGCATAAGAATAGGTTTTAAAAAATATTAAAAATACAACTTGTGGGCTAGAGAGATGATTCAGTGGTTCAGAGGACTCATGTTTGATTCCCAGTCTATGTAGGGAAGTTCATAACTGACTATAGCTTTGACTCTAGGGGATCCCATGCCTCTGGTCTCCTCCAGCACCTAAACTCACATCACATACACTCCCTCAGACATACACATAAACATACAATTAAGAAGAAATCTTAAAAATACCCAACAAGCCAAAAAGCACAGTTTGATGCTCTGCTGGGAGCAAATAGGACTTGAACATTAACAAACAATAAGATAAAGCTAACTATCAACCAGTTGATTGTTTGTGTTTTGGAATCAAGGCTAAAAGGTGTAGTTCATGAACTGCATCCCTGAGATGTTTTCTATTGCAGGAGGATTTTACAGATAGGAATAAAATATACTGTAGTGGGTAGCCATTCCAGCTTTGGTCTGGAAGTTCCAACCCCCACTGAGGCTTCGGTAACTATCACGCCTACAAGGTGGGGCAAGGGGAGGGCCCTGAAGACCCGATGCGCTGCGTGCTCTTCCTTCTTGGACCATGGATGCTAGAGGCAGACAGAGCAGAATTCTCCAGAGAACACCGCCGGACTGCGCTGCGTCTTTCACAGAACCCGCAACCTACCTATCCCTTCATTTGTAAGTTACGCCATTAAATAAATCTCTCTTTTAACTATGTGGAGTGGCCTTAGTATTTCACCAACAATATACTATAACTCACATCAAGCTTCCTCATCCTCAGAGCTTCTCACTATGAAATGAGCGGGTCCGGGTCCACGGCAGTAGGATGCCTGTTGGTTTAATCTCTCTCACTGTCAAGGTCATCAGTTCTTGCATATGTAAAAACATAACACTAACATCCTTTTTGTTAATGTTATTGTTTAAAGAATTCACTTGGGTTTGCCTAATATATTCTATACTTACAGATAAAAAACTAGTATTTCAGTTATCTAACATATAAAATAATAGGCATTTATATAATAAAGTAATCAGATTTGAAACAAAAAATGAAGTGTTTCCTCACATTTGTCTATCAATCAGAAATGTCTGTCATTGATTATATATATATATATCATCTTGACATGACCAACAACTAGTATTTGTTAACAGAATATAAGATGGTATTGATGAATAGCAATATAAACTATGCACCATTATTTCTTGCATTTTTATGTGCATAAAAAATAGCAAAATTCACTTCTTAGCATTGTGTCTGGATTACTGGTCCTCCAATGGGGGTGGATGAGTATGTGCTTATATATATGAGAATGACCTATCTGTCTTTCAAGGCCAGCATTTGTTATTACTGGCCAATGTCAATGTCACAAGTATTAAATACTTATATGTTTACTTCTCCCTTTATTTCTAATGATATTCTCCAACTTGTAAAATAATTACTTGACACTTCATCTATTTTTCCAAACCATGTCATTTGTGTTTGTTTTTAACCGTTTGGGGCAGGGTTAACTATCTTACGCTGTCTGTTATGCCTTCCATAGCATGCGCACCAAACTTGAAGAGCAGTAACGAGAATTCATGTCTCAAAATGCCTATCTTGTATGTTCTTCCTGACTGCATCTGTAAGTTACTAATCATCTGGATTAAAGACAAAACTATTGAGCTGAAATTATTTAGAAGTATGGAAATCTGTTTTACCATTGTTTATTAGTATCATACATATTTGAGTTTAAATTGTGTGTTCATTGGTTAGCAAATACCAGTGTTAGCAAATATGAAGTCAGTTAGTTGTTCATATTAGTAAAGGAAAACTGCAAAATGTTTACAGTTGCTTTCCTTCTCTTGGTTTTTAAGTTCTCGAGCTGGCTCAGCACAGCACTGCCCTTACTCCTGCACGGCTTTTAACTTTGATATTTTCGGAGATTTCCTATATTTACTTAAATTGTATGGCAGTGATGGGTAAGTAGACATATAGATGAGTAGAGTAGAACAGAGAACTGAAAATAGGCAAATGTAAATATGCTCAATAGATTAGTAAGTGTGCAAAAGCTATTTACTGAAGGAAAGGTAATAATTCTGTTTAATGGTACTAGAGCAATCAAACATCATATTCACAAACACACATATGCACATACACAAATACACAAACATAAAAGACACATGCACACTCACATCACACACACACACACACACACACACACACACACACACATACACACACACAAATGTAGGCCCAATTCTCATACCTTATAAAAGAATTAAGTCAAGATAGAACTAAGTATGAAACTAAAGAGAGCTTAGGAAAAAAATATGCAAAATCTTGGGATCCAGAGCTAGGATCCTAAGAATTACTAATAATTACTAAATTTGACACCAAAAACATCTAAAAAATATAAGATTGCTAAATTGGACTTTATCATAATTTATAACTGTGAGAGGTAACTTTTTTGTCAATTTGACACAACCTAGACTTACTTTGGGAGAGTATCAGCCAGGGATTGTTTACATTGGGTTGGCCCAGAGGGCATGTCTGTGGAGGATTTTCTTAATTAAATTAGTTGATTTAGGATGACCCAGCCTCCAGCTGTGGCAGCACCATTTCCTAGGCAGGGAGTCCTGAACTGTGCAAGAGTGGAAACATCAAGCTGAGCACAAAGAAGTGAGTGATATCTGTGCATTCATTTCTCTGTGCTCTTGACCTTGGATGCAGTGTGACCAACTGCCTCAAGTAATTGCTGTGACTTTCCCCTCAATGATGGACTATAACCCAGAACTGTACTCAGTGATGTACTGTAACCCGGAACTGTACTCAATGATGGACTATAACCCAGAACTGTACTCAGTGATGGACTATAACACAGAACTGTACTCAATGATGGACTGTAACCCGGAACTGTACTCGATGATGGACTGTAACCCAGAACTGTATGCTAAATAAACCATTCCTCCCCTAAGCTTCTTTTTGTTGGAATATTTTATCACAGCTATAGAAATGGGCATTAGACTAATATACCTTTTGCTCTTTTAATGATATTATGAATATGGAACTACAGGCTGGTTAATGCATATGTGTATATGCATTTAAACTAGATTATTCTAGATTTTCTAGAATATATAAAGAATTCTCAAAACTCAGCAGTAAACAAAGATATGATTAAGAACTAGCCAAATTTTGGGAATCCAGTGCCTGTGGTGTGACATCTTGTGCAGCCTTGGTGCAGTGGGAAGGGACTTGGACCTGCCTAGGCTCAGTGTGCTGGGCTCTGCTGACTCCCCATGGGAGACCTTGATTTGGGGGATGTGGGGATGCAGGGTGGCTTGGGAGAGAGGGCTGGGGGGTGGGAAGAGGGAGGAGTGGGGATCTGTGGGTGGTATGTGGAGTGAATAGCAAATTTCTTAATAAAGAAATAAGAAAAAAAAAAAAAAAGAACTAGCCAAAGCCAGGGGTGGTGGCGCACGCCTTTAATCCCAGTACTTGCGAGGCAGAGCCAGGTGGATCTCTGTGAGTTTGAGGCCAGCTGGGCTACAGAGTGAGTTCCAGGAAAGGGAAACTCTGTTGGGGCAAAAAAAAAAAAAAAAAAAGAACTAGCCAAAGATGTTTTCTAAAGAGGATATATGGGTTGCAGCTGAACACAGAAAAAATGTTAAGTATCATTAGCCATTCAGGAAATGTGAATTAAAATCACACTGAAATATTACTATAAATCTATGAGGATGGCTCAGTTACAGAGGACCAAAGAGGATGGCCAGAGAATCGACAACTGCTACTCACACATTGCTGGTGGGAATTCAAACGGCAAACCAATTTGTTTTTCTGTTTCATAAAGTAGAAACTGGGAGCCATTGAGATGGTTCAGTCAGCCCTGTGCTTGCCTGAAGGAATGAAGGTGGAAGATTCATCCATATCCCTCATGTCAAAAGCCAAGTGTGGCAGTACATCTCCAGAGGTCCATCAGTTAAGAGGTTAGGGGAGAGGATGGTGATTCCAAGGCCAGCCTGGGATACACAGCAAAACCTATCTCAAAAACAAAACAAAACAGCAAAAAAAAAAATCTATAATTCTCACCCTGTCCAGAAATTGTGCACATAATCATTTATCCTATACAAATGAAAACTGTCACACAAAATTCAGTACATGGATGTTGTATAGTTTTTCAGTCAGTGGCTCATCAACCGGAAACAATTCAGTCCTTTGAAGAGTGAATTAATAAACAATGATGACTCTTTCCTGTCACAGAATACCCCTCTGCAATGGAAAATAATAGACTATAGTTATATACACAATCTAGTTGTATCTCCAGAGAATTATGTCAAGTTAAAAGAAAATCCAAAAGATATACACTGTTTAATTATATTTACATAATATTCCTGTGTGTGTGTGTGTGTGTGTATGTGTGATATACATTAGTGTGTCTGTGTCTGTGTACATGTGCAGGAGCCAGAGAAGGGGTCAGAGTGTCCTGTTTTGTTACTGTCTTATTCCCTTGAGGCATGGCCTGTCACTAACCTGTCTTATTCCCTTGAGGCATGGCCTGTCTTGTGCACAGTGCTGTGCAAGGGTTCCAGGCACACATGACTGTGACCATGCTTGGTCTTTCATGAGGCCTCTGTGGATTTAAACTCACGTCCACATGATTTCCCAGCAAGTACATCTCTCCAAACCATAGGTAATATTCATAAAATGAAAACGATTATAGAAGAGCCGATTAGCGATGATATAAACTGAGATGGTAGGAGGAAGCTGGTGTCACTACAGAAAGGCAGCATGAGGCACCCTGTGCAGAGGGAGAGATTCTATGTGCTCCTTGCATTGGTGTCAAGATCCTGGGCTGTGACATCATAGTTGTGTAAGGTGTTTCCAGCATGGGAAATGGGGTGGGCAGATTTTTCTGTATTATGTCTTCCAACTGCATTTAAAACGTCAATATTTCAAAATTAAAATCTCCACAAAACTTCAAAGTCTGCTGGAATGCCAAGCCCATCATTATGACTGAATGTGAGTGTCCTTTGAGGCAGTCACCTCCCCACTCTTAGTTCTCTTGGCACAGAAGTCAAAATGAGGGATTAGTGGTGTGCTCCTCGGAAGTTTCCCCCTGCTTATAGTTACAGAGGGGAGAGAATTCTTTAAGATCCTTATGCAAATGAGACAGCAAAAACAATGGAGGATGGAAATTGTTCTACCCAGAGTCCCCACAAAGACCACCAAAAGACCAAATCCAATGCAAAAGCAAAGAGTCTTTGTATTGTTATGAGCTAACTCGGTATTCTCCATCCGTCTGATGCAGCAGCAGAGCAAGAGAGACCCTGAGCAGCGATAGGGCAGGTTTTTTAAAGCAAGGGTGGCTTGGGGGTCTACAAACTACATAGGAACAGACTCAGGATTGGTTTATGCAAGTGGCAATCATGTTAGTAACTTTTAATTGGCTAGGGTTAATTGGGGGTTACAGTTATCCATTTTTGGGGAGGCCTGGACAAGTCCCAGGCTCTGTCCTTGAGCTGCCATGGAGGCTGGCTGGCCTCACATGTTCACATTGACCCATGTGCGTAGCTCCAAGTTGGTGAGGAGTCCCAGACAGTAAACAACTGACTGAACCTTGGGCAGTCAGAGTATGTGCAGAAAGGGAGCTACTGCAAGGACTACGTCTTTTGTTCATGGCCCTCCCAGAAACTGCTTGTTCAAGTCTTAGGAAACTGAAATTGAGGCCTGATCTAGGAGAGACTGAGCAGCCTGTTAAGGCATGTGATGTGCTTGGTCCTTTCAGAAATCACAAAACTTGAAGAAAAGTTAGGATCTGAAAACTTAGGGTCCTACATTTCTTCTTGGCTTTGTAGGGAAGCTCAAATGGACAGCATTATGCAAATACAGACGTTTAGTGGAGTAAAACAAAGCACGATGTATGCTGTCCTCTTCTGCCACTGCTTCCCCAGGCTGTGACTCTGACCAGGAAGAATCTTGAATGCTGATGTCTCAGGATCTGACTCAGCAGTGATAATGGTACTAGTGGCCCGTTGAGTTCTGGCTCACCCCTTTGCAGGTCAGCCCCGTGACTCTGTTCATTCCCAGCCTCCAGGAGCTGAGCTCAGCAACAGCCAGGGCCACCTTCACCCATCAGATAATAAAACTCATGCTGCTTGAAATAAAATAATCAAGGAGCAGATGGCAGGAGGACAGGCCATGGTGTGTTTAATTTGTCCGTGTTTGTGAGGAAGCAATTGTCTTCTGAGGCCCTGAAAACAGAGTAAGGCAAACACTGCCGCTGCTGTTCCCACAGCACATATGACACTGTTTACATAGGTGATGTGGAGTTTGGGCTCACGGGACCCTTGCCTTGCTGAATTCTCTCTCTCTCTTTTTTTTTTTTTTTTTTTTTTGTAGCAGAGAAAGTAAGCTGGCCTATGTCTCCTGCAAGGCACTCAATAAAGAGAGGAAGTTGGAGTAGCCTGCTCAGTAAACCGCTCAGCAAAATGATAAGAACAGCATTGGACACAGTGAGCCTCCCAAGACCTGGGGTGGTCATCCCATACTAAAAGAGCTGTCAGAGCAAGCGGGCAGTTAGACCGTCCAGTGTCAGTGCTTGATGGCCACCACTATGAAAACGTATTGTAGTGAGAGGGGCGTGGAGATTTCATTCCAAGTCGGTTGCCAAACTGCAGGAGGAATACACAAAATGACTTTGCCTCCTCTGAGAGGGTGCTTTGTCACTGAGAGCTGGGAGGTTGGTTGGAGTCTTTTGCCTGGAATTTATTCTTATTCCAGTTTAGATGGCAGTTGAGGAGATTTTAATGATGTGTCAATTACGGCCCATTGCTGACTGCCAGAATGGAAAACTAGAGGAGAAATCTATGCCCGAGAATGAAGTAGAGCTGGGCAGTCAGAATAAGAAATGTGAGGAGTGGGATGCTAGAAAGCAACTGAACACAGCTCACTCTAGCAATCCGTTTCATTATTTTTGAGTGTGAGAAGAGGAAACACACAGTCTACACATCCTGAGAAAGGGTGCACTCAAGGGAAGGAGCTTGGGAATGACCTAGAAGGAAACGACACCAAGTCCCACTCCTTTCCTGGATCCTGGAACCTTGGAGGCATGAGTTCCAAAGAAGGACAGATACCAAGGTGGAGGCATCAGGAAATGAAAACCATTCCTTTGTGTATATAGCTGGGCTCCAATGATGAACGAAGACCAGAGTGAAGAAATGGGTTTCCCTTGCTCTTTAGAAGTCTTTTCTTGAGCACACTAAGGCCTGACCCAGGGCAGCAAGCCACCTTGTTTCTCTTCTTCTCTGAGTGTTTGTGCTACAGGAGACTGAGCACACACACACAACTCTCACTTGTTCTAATTTGCACAGGCCTCATTTGACCATCTGCATCCAGATGTATTTGTCACGGAACTTACTGTCAAGTAGGGAAATAGATCTTTGTCCAAGGGCCTAAAAGACAAGGACCCTTCCTCCATGACTTTTTCAAAAACCATGAGCTTGTGTTTAGGTGCCCTTGCTTGAGAGAAATGATCTCCAGAGGTCACTGAACTCTGCTGACTCCAGCAGAAGACTGCCTTCAGTGAAACACTGGTATGCTTATGCAATTTGAATTGTTTCAGAGAATAAAGTGTTAGGCTTTTAAAAATAGGTTTATAGCAAACCGTATCACAGCATGGTCATTGAAAGTAAATTCACCACACACTCTAACCAAAGTATAGCTTGGAACATATCACTCCTCTGGTTCTCACTAAGCCGGGTGGGGGTGAATGGAGGCATCTGAGTAGCATAGAAAAAGATGGAGTAGAAGCTTAGAAGGACTCTGGCCAGCTGCACCACTTTGCTACCCTGAGGAGAGTCCAAGGATACTGGACTCTTATGGAAACCAGGAATGTTCTTGCTGTCCAGGGGGCGTTGGCTGCCTTTCCGGGCTTCCTGGACCTTGCTATCTCCCAGAGCTTCATTCTGTGAGGCACTGCTCTTGCTCATACTTGTCTGATTGGAGTCTCTCGCTTCACTGAAAATAAGAATCCTAACTGATATTTTCCCGTTTACAAACATCTTTGAGTCTCACAGTGTCTCTGAGACAAAGTAGATGACGTGCCTGATTTGGAGAGGGGAAAAAGCTCACAGGATTTCTGGCACATTCTTCCATCTCACATGGCTAAGGAGGTAATCATCAAAACTGAGCCCTGCAACCCTGTCACAAGAGCCGTCTTCCTCTGGAAGACTCCTGCCCAGTGTGCAATGCTGTTAGTACTGCCAACAAGTGGATTGTGCACTTCCCTGTAGCCCGTCACACAGCTTCCGGTTTGAAAGGGACCTACACCCACACTTTTCCTGGGCTCAATTTTGGGGTTGCACACAGTTCTGCTACCCAGCATGGTTTCAGGCCCTGCTGTCCTGTGACCCTGTCATGCCATAGTGGTGCCACCACATCAGGAAGTGGACAATAAAAGGAACCAGAACTCAGCGATCACCACCCTTCAGGCTGTTGAGAATAACTGCTTTAACACTCAGAGAAGCTCTATTACACAGGCCTTCTTCTTTCTCTGCATGGGTAAAGAATTTGAAGTTTAGAGGTCATGAGGTGGCTTGTCCAAGATGGACTAGCTGTTATGGAGTGGAACCAAGACTCAAATCTAGAGCTTGATTCCAAAGCCCATTTAATGGAAGCAGCTGGATTGGTGAATCCCAGTGCTTGGGAAATAAAGTGTTTGGTTCACAGAGAGAACAAAGATAAATTGACAGACTCTGGACTCTAGTGCCAGAGAAAGCCCATGAGGATAGCTGGTGACTCTGGATGACAAGCCTCAGCGCTACCCTATGCATACGATTCTAGGACTGTGGAAACAGAGTATACTCCTACACAAATTGTTCCAATTTATTTGTGCCCACTCTGAGATTTACGCCTACGTATGTATGGAAACCCTCGGAGTGAGTGTCCTCAGAAAGAAAAAAAAATGCTTCAAAAGGAAAGAGAAAAGAAGAAAAAGAAACAGAAATGCAGGAAAGACTGTATGTATATTATTTCAAAGTAGGTGCTTATTATAAAATTATAAATATTGAAAAATAAAAGAACTTTAAACACATTGAAAATACAGATGAATAAATACCACTGTAAAAATTCATTCCACAAACACCGTCCCAAACATGGCATTATAAACATTTTGCTATCTGTGCTTCCTTGTTAAATACAGAGACTCATTTTGTTGTTGTTGTTGTTGTTGCAGAAAACAGTCTAAAAATGGTTTTGTAACCAGTTATTTTTCCTTAACAATCCATTGCACATATCTATGTTAACAAATAATTGCATTTCTCTATTAGCACAGAGAATTAATCTCTACACAGATAGATGCCAGAAGTTCTGTTTTTTCTCTGTTGTTTCCTCTTCACTCTCCCCCAACCCCCAAATCCAGACCCATCCATGAGCAAAGCTGCACGTGATGAGCTGAAGTATTTAGTAAGCTAATGTGCAGTGTCCACAGCAGGGGGCTTGCACAGCTTGGCTGATGAGAAATGAACTGCCTGAAGCAATCTTTTAATGGCAACTAATTTCCCATATTTGATTCTCAGCTTAGCCAGCTAATATGTAGTTCAAGCGTGACAAAGCATTCATGACACCTTTTGATAGTTTTCTCTCTGAGAAGGCAAATGAAATGTTCAAGGATCTGGTGACACTCTGAGATCTTGCCTTGGTGACTTCAGACCCAACTTTGCTTGGCTGGGGTCAGTGATCTCATAGAAATAAAGTTTAAGGATAAGTGCCTTCAACTGGAACTCCATCTCATTTTAATTCTGTTTTTGGATATGTTAGTGATGAAAATTATTCAGCAGTGAAATTTATAAATGTCATTGAAGACTCTATGGAGGAATTGTCTATCTTACCCTTAATATTTTCATTTTCTTTCAGTTTCCTCCCAAAGGTTTTGTATCCGTTGGTCTTTTAAATTCTTAATGCATTTAAGGTATCTAATGTGTATTAAGCTCCTCCATCTTTGCCTTAAACAAATCCTATTACTCTGTGATTCTATCCTATTACACAGTGATTACTGAACAGAGCTCAACTTAATTGGATATGATCATGTCCCGGTACGAAGAATTATCTAGGAAAGTTGCTAGTTTTCACTGTTGCCAGCAGCTCTATTTTATATCTAATTTTAAAGTATCTATAGCTATTTTATGTTGTTTTAATTATAGTTGTAAAATGTCTCTAAGTTTTTCATAGCTGTAATAGATTCTGCAGAGAATATTTTCAAAGACCACTTGATTGCAAGTTCCATAGGCAGGGAGACAGGCAAAGAGTGACTTAGTGCCTACGAGTGCGCTGGTCTTCTCTGTAAGTTTATGCACAAAGTATCAGGGTGTGTGTGTGTGTGTGTGTGTATGTGTGTGTGTGTGTGTGTGTGTGTGTGTGTGTGTGTACACTTGTACACACAGGTTAAAGACTTTCGTGTTGGATAGGAAAACACCTCCATCTACCTATACCCTGACTTCCCATCTGTTCTACATTCTGGTTTCTAGGAAACAGAATTGTGAATATGTTTACATTGTGCTAGATCGCCTTCCCCGCTCCCGCCCCCCCTGACGGCCCAGTTCTGAGACAATCTCACCACTTGGGTCAGAATAAAAACAGAACAGTTTGCAAAAGCCTGGTCTGCTATAGGAAGCTTTTAAAACTCAAAAGAGAAAAAAATTCAACAGACTATTGAGTGTTCTACTAGCCCTCAAATCAAGTAACACAAGAATGTGTTTGTAACTGTGGGATAGACTTGAACAGCTTATCTCAAGCATTATCCTCCACACAAACCTAGACTTGAGTGGTTCACTCCAGCTCTGTAGAAAGACCTAAGATCAATGTTTACTTAGAGAAAAATCAGGTCAGATGCATCTCTGCCTTCATCTTCTCTAGAATGATCCATGAAGCAGTCTCCCCAGTCTCAGACTCTTGCTATTGACTCTTTTGAAGAGCATGAAATCTTTTGCTCTCCCTTAAGAAATTCTAAGATCTTTCTAGAATATCCTGAGATCTAAGAGCTGTGAGGTCACATTCACATAGTTTCTGTGTGAAGAGCTCTGGAGTCCAGCACGTTGCTTTGAACCTCAGCCCTGTTCTACATTCTTCTTACAAACTTAGGCGAGTGAGGTGGCTTTTATAATCTATTTAACCGGAAAAAGTGAGAGAATAATAACAACCATCACATAAAACTGTCATGATGAATGAATCCACAAAGCACTGTATTAGATCAGTGCTTGAGACATAATCCATTAGTGTTGAATTTTCTAGTTTCTATATTATTTACTTACTTTATTGTTCTATGATTTGACTCAGACTTTCAAAGTTCAGTCAGATTAGGCATAATTTTAGGACATCTGGCTAGGTTATTCTGGTGTACTAATATTCCTTTTCAATTAGATGGCAGTTTTCTATAATTGCCATCAGAAATCAGACTGCAGGCATTACATACCCTAGAACAGCTCTTTCATTTATAAATGTCAATTCTTTTTTTGTTGTTTTGGTTTTGTTTTCCATTTGATTCTAATAATAGTAAATTAATTCACTCTTGAATCTGAGTGCTTTTGTGACTTATTAATGATGGCAAGAAACAGGTAAGATAATGATTCAAAAAGTGACAAAGATTGCCGTAGCAAAGGAAGACTGGCATTAAACACTTTTAAAGGGTAGGAATATGTAATTGTGAGCAGCATATGACATTCGTAGTCTATGAAGTTGAAATACTTCACAAACTGTCCTGGGTTTTCCTCATTACTGACTAATACCACATGCAAGTACATGTAAGTTATAGAACCAACATGAGTATACAACAACATAGGAATGGATATAGAAACTGGTACATTTATACAATGGAATTGTTTTCAGCCTTAAAGATGAATGAAATTGTTGTATATAGAAAAATGGGTGTAACTGATGATAATCATATGAAGTAAATTAAGCCAATATCAAACAAGTCTACTACATACTCTACCATAGTAATTTTTAGGTTTCTGTATAAATATGCAAAATCATGACTACATAAGTTATGAAGGCAGAATGGTACTTAATCTAGGGGAACAAATAAGATCAATAGAAGGGTAAGAAAGGGGGAAGGTATGGTGGCATGGGGGGATATGCTCAGCATGTAATATATGTGTCATAGTTACTGTTCTATTGCTATGAAGAGACACCATGACCAAAGCAACATACAAAAGAAGGCATCTAACTGGGAATTTGCTTATAGTTTCATAGGGTGAGACCATCAAGGCAGGAAACATAGCAAGAGTTGGGCAGGCATGGTGCTTAAGAAGTAATTGAGAGCTTATATGTAATTCACAAGTAGCAGGCAGAGGGGAGAGAGAGAGAGAGAGAGAGAGAGAGAGAGAGAGAGAGAGAGAGAGAGAGAGA
>CABHPH010132894.1:34121-49616 GCA_902168325.1 Peromyscus nudipes
AGAGAGAGAGAGAGAGAGAGAGAGAGAGAGAGAGAGAGAGAGAGAGACTGGGCCTGATGTGAGGTTTTAAACCCCAAAGCTCATTCCCAAGACACACCTCCTCCAACAAGACCACACCTCCTAATCACTTCTAAATGCTGCACCAATTATAAACCAAACTTTGAAATATATAAGCCTATAGGGTCTATTCTTGTTCAAACCTCCACAATACGCTTGTATGAAAATGCCCTTATTTAACACATACAATATGCCAAATATAATGATACATACAATAAAAATTAACTAAGATTAATTAGATTATGAAATATTGTCCCTGAATTCCCATTAGCTATATTTGAAATGCTCAGTAACCACATATGCCTAGTGATAACCATGTTGAACAGTTCAGGTGATGGGATATTTCCATCATCACAGGAAGTTCTACTATACAACTTGACTTCACAGAGTGCAGGGGGAAGTTGCCAGCTTCCAGGTGGGTTGTGCTTAATGTGTAAATCTTCCCCACCATCCAACAGTGTTTACACTACCTAGACTAAAGTAGCTTGACCACTTTTCATATTTGGAAAACCAATTGAGTTTTGACCCAACCTCATGACTTTGCCAAGTCTAAGGAAGTCAGGGAATTTGACTAAGATGACTTCAACTAAGTTGGGCTACCTTTCACCTGGTGATGGCAAAAGTGGGATCCAAGTTGGGGTTCAAGTTGTCTGCATTACCTAGTGGAGGAGGGGACAAGGCTTGAATAGATATCCCCCAGGGTTGGCCTTGACCTAGGAGGAGCATCAGAATGGTTGACTTGGCCTCCACACTTCTAATAATACAAGATGAAGTTGAAGTAATTAATAAATAAATGTATCGTTCATGTGAACAATATCATCACTTTCATTTAAAAGAATTATTTGGTATTTTTAACTGAAGTGCACAAGTCTGTGTATCTAGGGTTGAAAGAGTAACCATATAGGATTTTAATGCAGGTGTTCTGATTACAAATGCTTGCTTTCTACCCACATGATTAGACATGTTATAGCTTTAATGGTAAATATAAATAACTTTTTTGTTAGCTTGGTCTGAGAGTGTATTTTCCTTTTGAACTAATGACTTGTGTCTCATTAGCATAAAAGTGTAGTTCACCCATCAACCCACAATTCTAATAAGGATAGCACACAATTATTTTATTTTTCAAGCCAGGGTGCAATGGCTACAAAGCAAATTGTGCATTTGTTTTGTTATCTCCCAAAGCTCACCTGGCATATGCCAATCAGGTAATTGCTTGTGCAAACGGATCATTAGGTGCACAATTACCTCATTTGAAACCCAAATTCAAGGCTGAGTGGAAGCAGTCCCTGCATGTGCAATTTTGTGAGTATACTAATCATTATACCCAATGTGGAAAAATTAGCCCTTGAAGTCTCTTCCCACCTATGGCTTTCAGTTGCCTTCACTGATGGTATCTATTAAAATCAAACAAACATGATGTGTTTTCTGGACATAAACAATTAGTTACTTTCTGTCATGGAGATTGAGTAAACATATGCAAAAACCCAAGTTGTGTATGCAAGCAAACTTCACCTCATTTAATCCAGGCAGGGTAGTTCTCCCTTTACCTCAGGCTTCAGCTGACATTCTATTTCATAACTGTTTGTATGGAAATGATGAAGGCTTTATTTTATTTTATTTTTTCCCTTTCCAAATACATTTGGCAAAATCTTCCAAGCTGTCTCCTTTATGGCAGAATATAGTCCCTGGCCCATTTATATGCTAATCACTGAAGTGTTACCTTTTACTGACAAGTATTTACATGTTAATTAACTTTGGAAGGATGGTTAGAAATACTAGTTTGGCCTGTTTAACGTGATAAAGGGGATGCTTTTTCCTTTCAAGAAGAGAACAAAGACAGTATCATAAAAGGAAATTATTTAATTACCTCCCCCTAAGAATGAGAAATATGTTTTCCAATCTTTTTCTCTGTAGAGAAATTCTCCAGATGTGACCCAAGGCACAAAAAGAGCAGAGGGTGAATAGTCTTCCTTTTAATGTGAGTTCCAGGTGAAAACATCTGGTGCAAGAATCTGGGTCAGTGATAGTGAAGGGGTGGGAGGTGGGGGAGGGGAAGAAAACAAGGTTGGAAATCTGGGTGTTCATTGAAAATACCTGAGAATGAAGTGACTCTGAAAGTCTATCTGCTCTCTTATGTTAGTATGCTGTGGGATCTCCTCACGTTCACTGAAAGGGAAGGAACCTGAGATAATGTGATGGAATTACCAAAGGTTAAACACACAAACAAAATAACTGAAGTTGGAGTCAGTGTTAAAAGAACACAACAGTATTTTAAATTTGATGAACAGAGGCCATCTTTACTGTCACTTGAAGCCTATTGAATGGGAGTAAGATACAGTAGTGTATCCCTTGTTGCCATATATAGAGATGCTTGTAGAAACAAATGGTTTAGTGAAGGCCAATGCTAATGTTACAGTATCCTTGCCAGCCATTGAAGATGAGTATCAGGACTCTCTTGAAGGCCATTAAAGGAAAACTATTTCTCTCTGGTCAAAAGGAAAGGATCTGCTTCTCACTCTGGGTAGAGACATGACATTCTAATTTGCTTCAAAGATTACATACCACTGTCTCATCCTTTACGAGTTAATCCACCTGGGCCTGTCAAGCACCTGGACAAGAGACCAACCCTCAGATAGACTGATTCACTTGAATCCATGCAAAGAAAATGGGAGGAATAATTATGCCTTTGATGAGATAGAGAATTATCTACATTATATGATGGTAAACATAAAAAGATCCCAAAAATTATGCCAGAAATCTTCTAGAAACAATCAACAATTTCAGCAAAGTGACAGGATACAAATTTAACTTATAAAAATCAGTAGCCTTTTGAAGAATCAGCCTGCCTCCATCTTAGGCTGAAAAGCCATTTTATAGTGAAGGCAAACTAAGTTCATTCCTGTTTATGATTAAACCTCTGTTTTGAGTTTTGGGCTATGACCAACCTGTGACCTTAACTACAAATGGTTCTGTACTTCATGTTCCAGGAATGGTAATTGATTTTGTTTCAAAAAGTTGTTTATAATCATCTTACAACCCTACTTTTGTTTCAAAATGCTGTATGACGATGTATGACTACCTTTTTGTGACTACCTGTTATGACCACCTTGTTATGCCCATCTTGCAACCAAGTCTTTGTTTCAGGAAGGACTAACTTATTATACTTAAGTTCTGCTCCTAGAACCCTGCCTATTTTGTCTACTAAGTCCCCTGTTTGGAAATTTCTTACCCCTGAACTATATAAGCCTTGTCTCACATCCAAGGCTGATCTCTCAAACTCTGCCTTAGGGAGAGGAAGGCCATATACATTTAAAAAGCCCATATGCATTTAAAAAGCTTGCTTTAATTAATTGCTTGCTTTAATTAGTTTGGCATGATGATTAGGGTTGTGGTCTTTCTCTTCCCATCTTTGGGATTAACACTTTCTCTACACCAACAGCAAACACACTGAGAAAGAGATCATGGACCCACTCCCATTTACAATATCCTCAAACACAATAAAATGTTTTGGAATAAACATAAGCAAGGAGGTGAAAGACTTTTACAATAAAAACTTCAAATATCTGAAGAAAGAGGTTAAGAAAGACATTAGAAAGTAGAAAGTCATCCTGTGTTTGTGGATTATTAGGAATAATGTTGTGAAAACTACCATCCTATCAAAAGCAATTTACAGATTCAATTTAATCCCGGTCAAAATACCCACAACATTCTTAAGAGAAATAGTAAAAGAATCATAAAACAATACTGAGCAAAAAGAACAATACTGGAGGAATTGCCATTCCATATTTCAAGATATATTATAGATATATAGTAACATATATTATATATACATAATAATATGTATTATATAGTATACATAGTAATATATATGTATTATATATAAAACTAGAAGTATATATAGCATAGATGTATAGATCTATAGTAATACACACTATATACATATGATATATAATATATATGTGAAGCTGGCATAGAAAAAAATAAAATAGAAGACCCAAACATGAATATGTGTAACTATAGCTATGATCTTCCAAAAATGGTGCTGTGAAATTTGGATGTCATATGCAGAAGAATAAAATTAAAATAAGCATTTTGCACAAAAGTTAACTTCAAGTGGATCAAACACCTCCATTTGAAACCTGAAATGCTACAATTGCCAGAAGAAAGCATACAGAATACCCTACATGATCTAGGTGTAGGAAAGGACTTCCTGAACAAGTTCCCATTAACCAAAGAATTAAGGCCAACAATTGACAACTGAAATATCATAAAACTAAAATGTTTCTGTACAGTTAAGGAAATAGTCAATCTGGTTAAGAAGAAACTCAGTGAGTGGAAAATAATCATTGTCACCCATACTGTTCACAAGTTATTAATATCCAGAAAACACAAAGAACTCAAAAAAAGTAAGTCAAGAAAACAAATGACCCAATTAAAAATGGACTAGGGATCTGAATGGAGAGTTCTCAGTAGCAGAAATAAAAGTGGCTGAAAAAAACAAACAAACAAACAAACAAACAAACAGAAGAAACAAAGACAAAACCTCAAAAAGTATTCATCATCCTTAGCAATGAAAGCAGTACAAATTAAAACAACTTTGAGATTCCATCTCATCCCATTCAGAATGGTGAAGATCAACAGACCAGCTGACAATAAATGCTGACAAGGATGTAGGGGAAGGGAATCCACATTCACTGTAGGAATACATGGTGAAGCCAGTCTGGGAATCAGTGTGGCGACTACTCAGAAACTAAACATAAACCTACCACACGACCCAGCTATACCACTCCTTTGCCTATGCCCAAAGGACTCCATATCCTACTCAGAGGTAAGTGCTCAGATATGCTAATTTCTGCCCTATTCACAATAGTTAGGAAATGGAAACAATGGCCAGGTGGCGGTAGAGCAAATCTTTAATCCCAGCACTTGGGGAGGCAGAGGCAGGCAGATCTCTGTGAGTTCGAGACCAGCCTGGTCTACAGAGCGAGATCCAGGACAGGCACCAAAACTACACAGAGAAACCTTGTCTTGAAAACAACAAAACAAAACAAAACAAACAAACAAAAGAAATGGAAACAACCTAATTGCCCTTCAGCTGATGAAGGATAATGTTAGTCTGGTCCATATCCACAGTGAAAACTGCGACAGGAATGAATTCATGAAACTGCAGGAAAATGGATGGATCCAGAAAAGATTCTATTTCTAGGTGAGGTAACCTCTGCCTAGAAAGACAAACGCCACATGCTCTCTCTCCTCTGAGGTCCCTAGCTCCAAATCCTCAGCTGTGAGTATACAACATGGGGTAACCACAGAAACCAGGAAAGCGTAAGGGACCATGGTGACATGGAGTGTTTTAGAGAGGACTAGCAGGACACAGGTGACATGAGGTATAAAATGGGAAAACTGGGGGGAGGGGCCTCTAATGGGGAGGGAGGGGATGTTCAACACAGAAAAAGGAGGAGGGTGAACAAAGCTGTTTGAAAAACATCTCAAGGAACTATATTATTTTATATTTATCAAAAATGATATACAATGCACATAAGTGTGTATACACACACACACACACACACACACACATACACACACACACACTTTGTGCCAATTGGACTGGCAATGCTCCCCCCAAGAGCCATAGATTATCTAACAGAATCCCAGTAGCAGACATGAGAAACTTCTGTCTGAATTGTTGGTCAGGGTAGTCCAAATGATTCCCAAAACAATATAAGCTACTGCTGTTGCCCTTGGTTGCCTCTCCAAGGTTGAAGGCAAATCTTGTATTGAAAACACCACACCACACGTTTAGGACACAGAACTCAGATGATCCTAGATGGTTCTAATCTAGAAGCCACTTTCCTGCGGTCTAGCTCCCATAGTACTAGAACGTACCATGCAAACTGCCAAGGAGGGAAGCAATCATAGTCCAATATATATGAACCACAACACTGATCACAGGCAAGCTATTCCTACAGGTACAATAGTGCCACCCCCATGTTGGAAGTAACCAACAGCTGTCTAATTGGACTGAAAGCCTATTCAACATGAGGAAAATCATGCCTAGTGCTAAAGACCTAGCCAA
Source organism: Peromyscus nudipes (assembly GCA_902168325.1). Classification (NCBI taxonomy): domain Eukaryota; kingdom Metazoa; phylum Chordata; class Mammalia; order Rodentia; family Cricetidae; genus Peromyscus; species Peromyscus nudipes. Next base: position 40,255 of record CABHPH010132894.1, read on the forward strand.
CTCCCTAGGTCTAGCCAGGTCATAGATCTTAAAAGATAACCTGTTTCTATCCTCAGACCAGCATAATTCCTAACTACATTCTAACACTTAACCTTATACTCACAGGTAAGTATAGTTTTTACCCCTCATCAAAGAAGCTTCTCTTTGCAGCAAGACCACTAGACATAATGCAAAGCAATGGATCATGGGAGGCCAAGCCCTAATGGTTAAATCTGCAACAGAACTTGAGCACCTAAGGCTCAGGGAACAACTTGGAAGAAGAGGCAGAAAGAATGTAAAATCCAAAGGACCAGGAAGTCTGCTATGAGACCATGTCTTCTAGAAAAATCTGCCTCTATGAGACCCGAGCAATAACAGTATCAGCAGACACACTAATGCAGAAGGGTAAAATCCCAGAGTTCAATCTCTAGTCAAAGAAGAATAGGCAACTAATGGCTGCTGAGAGAGGAAGAATTAGCCTCTCCCAGAGATGAGGCCCACAATTAGATACACAATCCAAAATGATCAGCCCTGAAATCATGTACACAGAAATAACAAAAATGGACTCAGAAGATTGTATTTATATATTTGTGCAATGTGTGTGTGTGTGTGTGTGTGTGTGTGTGTGTGTGTGCACGTGTATAACAATGCTAATTCAAGAAAAAGAGGCCATTAATTTGAAAAGGAAAGGGAGAGGCTTAGGAAGAGTAAAGGGAGAAAACACTGGAGTGGGAAAAAGGAGGAAAGGCTAGAGCAATACTCAGCAGTTAAAAACAGTGGCTGCTTTTCCAGAGGACACAGATTTGATTCCTACCATCCACATGGTGCCTCACAAGCATCTGTAACTCTAGTTCCAGGGCCACTGCCATCCTCTTCTGGCCTCTGTGTTACCAGGCACACCACACATGGTGCATGTATACATGTGCAAACACTTATCCATACTCATAAAATAAAATTACTACATAGTTAAAATCCAGTATCATAAAATAGATGTTTTTAATAAGTTTTGCTGAAAAATGCTTTTAAAAAGAATTATCCACCCCACCTCCATGTTGTGCCTTCCAGAACTTCCTTCGTGTTGTGTTAAGCAGCCTATCTGCTTTTCTGGTTGATGAAAGTGTAACGCTGCCCTGTTCTTTCTGTTTGCCTTTCAGATGCTGCTTGAACTCTGGGCATGCTTTTCAGCACTGCAGGCTTTCCCACATTTTCTCTATAAGTCCTCTCCCTCCTCTGCCACACAGGTGTTTTTCTATCTGCCATGTGGCTCTGGCTGACGTCTATGCTGAATTTTCTTGCTTTCTTAAGGACATGATTTTTCTCTCCCTTTTTCCCATTTCTCTTCTCCTAGCAATTGCTGAGAGTTTCAGCTTGCCTGCCCTGTTATTTTTCTTTCAAACTAATACAATTGTCCTCAAGCTTCCTTCTGAATCTGTTACTAAATTCTTTTGTTAACAAGACTAAGAACCCCAAAAAAGTAACTCTGATTTCTATGGTAATACTCATGCTAACTCTTAAGAATGTATATATGTACACATTTGCCTCATTAATATCAGAATTTTTTAAAATTTTCAGGTGTAAGGAATATTAGTAGACATCTAGAAGCTACTTGCCATCTTTTGGATGTCCAGTCTGTACTGTCTCAGGCTGATGAGAACAGGAGAAAGAAACTGGTCGGGCCGCTTAAGGATAAGGACCACAATTGGCATCCTTGGCCAGAAGCTGAAAATATTCTTAGTTTTATGGGAAATTTTGGCCTTGCCAGACAACAGAAATGACAAAACGTGTTTGGGGACACTGATTTGTATTCTTTTTCTTTTGTTGTTCTCTTTCTTCACCATTTACAGAGCTGCCTGGAAGCTATGAAGGAGGACATTACTAAAACTCCTGTCTGGACACCTTGGGTAGAGACACAGACCCCTCATGGTAGACCAGCTAGCTTGACTAGTTCTCCTCCCTGTGCCTTAACCCAGTTTCTGCTGTGTGTCCTCACCAAGCCCCAGGACAGCAGCTCAACTGCCACGCCTTTCTGGAGTTTGCTCTTGCTATCCAGAAACCCTCTTTGCTTACTCTTATGCTCTCACCCATGAACTTGTTGTAAACGCCTTTCTAAAAAACGCATCTTTCCTACTGCCTATGAAAGTCATTCTTTGAGTTTATGAGTCAAAAGACCCGGGAGCCACTAGCCTGGGATGGCTTTAGTGGCTGTTGAAACTTATCCCTCTGCCCCCAAGAAGGCCTCTGTCATTCTAAGGACTTGCAATTTCCCCATATATCAAGTCAATAAACATTGCAGATCTTACCAGTTTCCTCTCTTTAAAAAAGTGTATTCAACCTTGATCTCTGTGCTACTTCATTATTAAATCACAACTACTCATGTCCTCAGTATTATGTAAATGAGTTTAGTGCAACAGGCCCAGCTACTACAGACCCAACAACAGCCTAGGCAAAGTCACCAAGTGCCAATTAAAAGAACAAGTAATGGTGGAAATAAAAAAGAAGAGTTTTAATAACACACTGAGAAGAGGAAAAAGTAAAGAGGTCCACAGTGACTTCAACTCTGTCTTTGGGATATTGACTGACATGACATTTTGTGTTTAAGAGAGGAAGAGCTGTAGCAAAGATCAACAGGCATGTAGACTTAAGCAGTCCGAATCAAGCTGTAGTCTGGTTGACCATTGTGTCAGCTCTAGTTCTGCAAGATGATCCAAAGTTGTCACTGATATCTCCCTTAAGAGGATGGATGAGGTGCCTCCAAGGGGATTGCTTCTACTCCAGGGTGCATCCTCTCTCTAATAGACAGTTAACCTCACATGAAAGGGTGGGCTGTCCTGCAAGGCATTGTTTTTTCTGGAATCCAAGTTGGCTGAAGGTATAGGATAAGGTTGTATCTTTGTGCTTTCAGGTTTGAAGGGGGATGAGGTAGGTCAGTAGGCAGACCCTTACTCCATAGGTGATAAACATACACGCTTTTTCAGAGTCAAGCAGGAACTTGGGCAAAGCAAAGGAGACAGACACAAATTGAGAGTGGAGATGCCAGGCTTTTATCATGCTTTTAGTTATCTTGTGGGTCAAGTGAATAGTCAACCCTTTTTAGCAAGAACAGTTTCCAAGTACTCATTATATTGTTCAAAATCTCCCAGCCGCTCTCACCAGGTCTGGCTTGCCAGTTTCCATTTCATCTTCCTCTCATCAGTCAGATTATTTTACAGAGTCCTCATTTTATTGATTTATCCATTCAGCATAGTTATGGGAAATGTTCTCTGCTGAAGGTTCAGTGTGGGATGTGTGCTATGTGGTCATGTGCTCTAGATCATTCGAAAGATTTGATATACCAGAGAATTAGTAATCACTTTCATAAAATACAATCGCATTTTTTTAAATGATGCTGTTGGCTCTAAGCTCTGAATCTGAGCCATTTCAGGTATCTAGTTCTATGGAGAAGGTAGAAGTGTTAGCAATTTCCTACAAATGCCGGTAACTAAAATTTACAGCTTTCTCCTCAAATAATACAGATTTGTGCAACTGACAGAAGAATCTGCAATGAGCCACTGGAGGAGAAGCAGAAGAGCAGAGACTCACATGCTGCCCTTTCTAAGTTCAGCTTCTTTATCCTTAAACCTGAAAGTGTAGAATGGTATGAATTAGTAGGATGGGTGTGCGGGGGGGGGGGGGGGGGGGGGTGCATATTTGTGTACCGAGAAAAAGGGAATGGAGACAAAAGAGTCAAGGGATTGTGTGGTGCAAGGAGGAGGAGAGGAGAAACAAGGAAAGTCCCAAACAGAGGAAAGAAAAAGGTATTTCAAGACAGAAAAGTAATCCCTTAGACATCATGAAGAAATGCACAATAAGGACTTTATCTCTACTCAAACACATCTAAAACGAAATTCTGGCAGTAGACATCATTTGTAAGCAGACACAGACATGTCTACATGGACTGCTGAGCCACCTCTCTAGTCCTGACATGTCAGCTTTGAAAGATTCTTTGTTGTTCTATAAAAACATGTTGGGTGATATGATTTCACCAATAAATCTAAGCAGTGTATGACGGCATCAGTATTGGCATTTGTAGAAAGGATACAGTTTCTGATTGTGTTCTACACAGAACAGTGTTTCTGGCCTGTTGCTTCTTTCTTTCCCTCTCTCCCTTCATCCTCATCCCTCCTTTCTTTCTCCTCTTCCTCCTCCTCCCTCTTCCTCTTCCTTCTCTTCTTTCCCCATTTCACATTTTGTTTGGTCTTGAGACAAAAGAAGAAAGATTTCAAGTCCCCAAACTTGGAAGGTTGTCGGGCCTTCCCTTCCCGTGGGGACCACAAGCACACAGCAAAGTCATTTTCTCAGAAGTAGTACTCTGTAAGAGAACAAAGCCCAGGAGACTTTGTTATTTTGTATTTCCATTAGTGTAGCTCTAGCTCAGCTCTGGTGGCATTCCCTTCCAGAGGACATTTGTCAGGACACCAGGTCCCTATAGTGGGGTAACAGAACTGTCTTCCCAGGCCTTGGAAAAAGCCAGAGTCGGTATGTCTTATGTAGATTGTGATGAAAAAGCAACTGACCATACCTAGATTTTACTGAATTTGGGATATAATTTGTGAAAGTGTATTTATCGGTATTTTGACAACAAATACTTAATGACAGGTGCCAGACTATTTTATAGTTGATGGAAACAATTCTGCAAACCAAATCACCTGCCCTATGGCGAGCACAGAGTGGTGGATACCTAGTGATCCCTGTTTTCTAAACAAAATCTTGCTTTATTAGCATAAATAAGCATGACTTGCTATGTTGTATTGTGATCGTTAGTTCTGTTTTTATTAGGAAAAAGTTACTCATGGAGAGCTGACAGTAATAGTTTCATTTTAACTGACAGTAGAAAAGCTGGATTCCCAAGTGCTAAATAAACTCCACTCTTGTGTTTGCTATGAGTATATTCGATTTGCAAACAAAACGTCTAGGAAAATTATGTGTTTATCTTCTGTATTGGACCCCAGATCTAAAAGAAGAGAGGGTGCACCACAGGAGTAAACTCTAGGGATGTGAAAAGGAGAAGACTTCATAATATCCAGTGCTAAGTGGACTTTCTCTCATAATCTACACACATAAATAACACATTGGAATATTCTCACTTGCTCTTCATTTTGATCTGAAAAATTAAATATGAAACAGAAGAAATTGTTTAACTTTTGGGGGGCAAATTTAGAGTGATTTTCTGTATACAAAAAGAGGGAAGACACATTTCACTCCATGTCCAGTCAGTGGCTATGATAATTATATAGTGTGGTGAAGGTTCTGTGAGATATGAAATTAATGAACAAATGTCCTAATTTTCAGTAAACATTGTTATTTTAAGTTCTCTATCTCTCAGAGGCTTTTTTTGTTTAAATTTTTATCTCCTTTCCTTTGAATACTAGAGTTAATGACTGAAGTGTTCACGTCAGAATTTCCCCCTTTTATATAGTCCTTCAAAGCCCACAGTTCACATCCTCTTGAAACCCACATAATTACAAAAGATGTGAGGCCGGTTATTATCTCCTCTCCATCCTGCATACTCACAGGTGCCCAGCTACTTGAAGAGTGGGGGCTAATCACAGGGGAGCCTCATTCCCAGTTCAGCTGCCTCATTTGATCGACTCAAGACTCAGCCCAACAAAAGTGCTCTGTCTAATGAAACTGATTTTCATTTTTCCTCTTTAGTTCATACAGGACTGAGAGTGTGGCAAGACAAAAGAATGAAGTGTAGAATGTCAATTACAATCATCTTCCCTGATTTTTAATTTTATTTCCTCCTTCTTTCCTTTTCCTTTCTTTCTTTGCTGCATTCATTCTTTCTTCCTCTTGCTCTGCTGATGCGTCTTCTGTAGTGATCTCATCTCTGAGGGGGATCAGGAGTCCCGTGTTCTGAATGCTGAGGTTGTCTGATAGGTCTGCTGTGAATCAGGTCTAACAACTCCTGGGAAACACGTCTATAAAAAAAAAAAGTAGAACAATCAAGTCATGGCAAGGTTGTACACACATTTGTATTCATGTCCAGTTATATAATGATATAGTTTCAATTCCACACAATAATTCTACTTCTATGTGAATTTTAAAGGCTCCTACTATGTTACTAAAATATATATCTAATAAAGATTCAATTCACCTTTGCAATTCACTGCTTATTCACTGTGACATCGAAGAAACTGTGAAGTATATTCTTTTAGAAACACATTCAAATAATGTTTGAGAGAAATTGAGACTCTTGTGTCAAAACCCATTTAGCTACAAGTAAATGAAAACTTACACCAACCAACTGGGCTTCTACCAAAAGTTTAGGAAGGGATCCTGCACAACTGAAAGCTTTGTTCAGAGGTAGGTAGGTGTGGTTTCCCAGGGGTCAATATGTCACTCAAAAGTCTTGTTCTTCTACCTCCTCTCTCTTTTTTTCCCTAGGGTCAGAAAACTGGCTGTTTCTTAGATTTGTCAGAAAGGGATAGTATATCTTGTACCATTTCTTTTGGAGACAAGCAATTAAAACCTAATTCTATAAGCCTCAGATAAATGTGTTTGGGCATTTGATTGATTCAACTGGTCGTATTCATTGAAGCAGTCACTTGGTCAGGAGGACAGGTCCTAAGTGTTGATTAGTTTAGCCAAATAAGATACATAGATGGATGGGGTTGGTGTGCAGGTGGGAGATACTTGGATTGTGGGAAACTGGAGGACAAGAGTCAACACATGTTGGGAAGTTCGAAATTGAAATTTCCACTTTAGGGATAAAACAGTCAGAAAGATCAAAACAATATTGTTACACCCTGAACGAATGTAGAGCATTAGCTTCTGGACTGACAATTTTCTTCTCATCAAATGATAAATAGTCTGTAGTAAGCAATTAGTTCAGTAACAGGGGAATTCTAGCTAAATGAGTTCCACTTGTGTGAAGTGAATCTTTACGTAAGGTGAGTTCTACATATGCATGGTGAGTTAGTAGACTCAAAGAGAATGGGCTCTCAGATGAAAGGATTTAATGGGCATTCGATTTTAGAGTTATTCATGTCATATAACAATGACTAGTCAGATGCCTTGTAATGACATCTGTATGTGTGTACAGATGGCCTAGCAGGGACTGAAAACAGTGAGCTATCAGGGTTCCTTGAACATGTTATAATCCAAAGATACCTTTTATTGTGCCATTTTCACATAATACAGTGTGAATTTTGTGCCCCAAAGGGAAGCTCTAGATAGAGACATGAAAATATCTTTAACCAACGATGATCTTCTTGAGTATGCAACTCTTACTCTATAGAAGTGGTTCTCAACCTTCTTACTCTGTAGAAATGGTTCTCAACCTTCCTAATGCTGTGACCCTTTAGTATGGTGCCTCATGTTGTGATTTCACAACCATAAAATTATTTAGCTGCGACTTCATAACTGAAATTTTGTTACTGCTTTGAATCTTAATGTAAATACCTGACATAGAGGATATCTGATATATGAAGCCACAGGGGGTCATGACCCCAGGTTTAGAACCTGCTAGATAGCCAGGGAGGCTGTAATATTCCTCAGCTCTCTACAAACAAAATTCATTTAGTTTATTTGGTGATGACAGACAATGCAATCTCCGCTACTGTTAATTTCTCTCTCATTTCCTCCTCTCTGCCCCTCTTTTCTCCCTTTCTTTTGGTTTTGATCTGCAATGTTCCCCACAGACTTGCAGTCTTAGCATTTAGTGTGTGGCATCATTGTGAAGGCTGTGAACGCTTTAGGAGGTGGGGTCTGTCTTATGGAAGGATGTCACCAGGGCAGGACTTTAAAGGTGTGGCCCATTCTGGATCTGGGCTGCTTTCCTTCTTCCCGGTCCACAACCACAGACAGCCTCTCTCATGCCTTCCCTACTATGTTGGACTGAAGTCTCTTTAACCTCGTTAGCTCAAAACACCCTTCCTCCCTGTAATGGCTGACTTTGTTTGTCAACTTGACTGCCTTTGAAATCAACTAAAGCTCAGGGCCCTTCTGTAAGGGATTTTCTTAATCATCCCAAATCTGGGCCACATGTTTTGGTGGCAGCCTAGGAAAGGGCAGAGAAGTCGGAAAGTTTGCTTTTTGTCTGCTTGTCCCCTCTCTGTCAGCCAAGTTCATCCATCCTCTTATGACCAGAGTTAAACCCGACCTCTTCAGGGGTTCTCTTTACATTGAAGACCAGCTGTACTCCAGGGATGGCCCAGCACTCCAGTATCAGATTGGGATTGCAGAGACATCCAGTAGCATGGACTGAACAACTACTGGAATCTTGGCCTTAACACAGACAGCCATTTTGGGGCGAGTTGGAGAGAGACACACACACACACGTGCACACACACGTTCACTCTCTCACTTCTGTTCCTTTACAGAAGCCTGAAAAACACATCCTCTTAAGTTGTTTTGGTCATACATTTGTCACAAAAGAAAGCCACTGTCTTTTATTCAATTTCTTTTCTACAGCAATAGTCCCTTCAAGTTGCTTGGTCATTCAGAGTTCAAATCACAGCAAAGTTTTCATTGCACTTTGAAACAAAGACCTTATGTACTATAAGGGAGCCAAAAATGATGGAGCTACTTCATTCAGGAGAGGGAAAAATGCAACAAGAAAGTATAAATCAATAATTCAAATCATATCATTACATCTCTACATGTTACCAGGAGACAAACTCTGTAAGAAGCGGTCAAGTTTCCCACACTGTGTTATATATCTTTTTTGTCCCCTCTAATACAGGTTATTAATGGAAAGTGTATAAAATCCTGAACATTTTCCATAGTAATGCATTTAGGGAGGGTTTTTTCTTCAGTTCTCCAAATTCATCCTGCTTGTTCCAGCCTCTAGGCTCTCCCGTGGCGTTGGCCCTCTAGAGGAATGCTTCCTCTCTGTCTTCCCTGAGTTTATTCTATGCATCCCCACAGCCTCAGCTACATTGTCTACTGAATAACCCCAACACTAGCAGTGCCATTTCAGTGGAGTCTGTGGGATTCCCTCTTATTTTGGTCTGCTTCTGCCTTTCAGTCCAGTAGAAGGATCCCTTGAGTTAGTACCCCGTCAGCTGTTTCTCTTAGAACAGTGCCTTTGATAACACCCAAAAAGAAGCCAGCATACCATGCCCACACATCATTTACATAAATGAGATTGATGTGAAGGGAGGGAAATGTTTACAGTGCAGGAAGACAGGAATCTCGGGATTAAGTAGCAAGCAAGCCAGAATGAGCTGTCTGGGCTAATTAGGAAACACATACTTCACATGTTTCCATTAGATATTGCTATTGAACTACAAAAGGCAAGGAGTTTTGATTAAACTGCAGTTCAGTATGTGAGTGCATGCATAAATCACAGGGGAAGTATTTGGTTCATGGTGTTTCACGAACTCTTTGTGGGCATTAAT
>CABHPH010132895.1:0-26810 GCA_902168325.1 Peromyscus nudipes
TTTTCTCCTTAAATAGTTGTAGAGGATAAAACTCTAAACAGTTAATCTTTTAAGATAATATACAAAGACTTTTATTTAAATGTGTATAATTAGTAGCTATCAATTGCTAACTGCTTGGTACATTTATGCAAAGTGCAGACTGAGTGCTATCTTTATCCTTGTGGCTTTATGCAAGATGCATGCTTTCTGTTTTAAATTGTCTTTTCAATTAGGAGATTATGTCCAAGCAGTATACTGATTTCTGGTATTACTGTGTTTAATGTGTTGCCTTAATTTTCAAAACTTATTTTCAAAATCTTGTTACAGACATTTTAAAACTAACTTTATAGTGAGCTGCTGTATCTCTGCTTTGCAGTTAAAAGGCCAGAGGTAACATTGGTGTGGCTCAGAAGTTGGGACAGCTGCAGGAGTATAGGCTTTCTTAAGGTGTTCCTAACTCTGCTCCATTATCTCATCTATTTTGGTTTCCCTGTCTACTTTTTCTTCTCTGACACTCCTCTAGTTCCTGTTCAGCAACCTGTTGGTGAGACCACTCTGTCTTACATCTGTAAAATACAAACTTGGGAGTCAGTCCTTTTTTTTTTTTTTTTAAATAAAGCATAGCATCAGAACCTTCGGGTGGGATGCCTCATCCTTCAAAGAGAGGCAGTGTTGACTTTTTATATACAATCACTTCAGAATGTGGTAGCCAAGGTCAATTTGCTTCTTTTTTGGGGGAGTGGGGCTTCGAGACAGGGTTTCTCTGTGTAGCTTTGGAGCCTATCCTGGAACTCGTTCTGTAGACCAGGCTGGCCTCGAACTCAAAAGAGATTGCCTGCCTCTGCCTCCCAAGTGCTAGAATTAAAGGCGTGCACCACCACTACTCAGCTTGCTTCTGGTTTTAATGACTGTTGCCAACACACAAATTTTCAGGGGAAAAACAATTCTGGCTCAGCCAGACAGTGGTGGTGCACAACTTTAATCCTAGCACTTGGGAGGCAGAGGCAGATGGATTTCAGTGAGTTTCAGGCTAGCCTGGTCTACAGAGTGAGTTCCAGGACAGCTAGAGCTGTTACACAGAGAAACCCTATCTCGAAAAACTGAGAAAAAGGAGAAAAAAAAAAAAAAATTTTGGCTCATAGAGCAAGGCAGATGAAACTAGAATTCTTATAATCCTTTACAAGTTTCATATACCCACAAGCAAAAACCACGCTTTAAATAAATAATAGCAGGTTGGTCTTTAGTAAAAATATTTTCATGTGAATTTTGAGAAGTCAGTTCTTGAATGTTTTATGTTTGCTGATATTAGAGCACAATTTTCTAACTATCATCATTACCATTAGCAGACTATTCAACTTTCTCATTCTTAGTTCTCCTGTGAAATGAGGATGGTGGTGATACCTGCCTATTAGGCTTGATTTGATTGTAGTACAATCAATACAGTGAGATCTCTGCTGTTACTTGTTATTACTGAATCCTAATCAACTCTTCAAAATTGTATATAGCAGTCCTCCTATCTGGCTTGGATGTAACCACTTAAGGAATAATGGTTTCTTTCTTTCCCTTTTTTTTTAAATTTTAATTTCTCTTTTTTTGTTTGTTTTTGTTTTTCTGTGTCACACTGGCCATCCTGTAACTTGTCCTGTAGACTAGGCTGGCCTTGAACTCAGAGATTTGCTTGCCTCTGCTTCCCAGGGACTGGGCTTACAGGTGTGTGCCACCACCACCCAGCAAATTTCTTACTTAAGATTTATTTATTTTATTATTTTATGTACATGAATGTTTTGCCTGCATGTATCTGTGCGCCATGTGCATGTCTGGTGCTAGGGAAGGTCAAAAGAGGTCTTTGGATTCCCTGGCACTGGAGTAGCAGGTTGTGAGCCACCACATGGGTGCTGGAAATCAAACTCTGGTCCTCTGCAAGAGCAACATGTGCTCTTAACCATTGTGCCAATTCTCCAGGTCCCCCCACTTAAAGATTTATTTATTTTATGTATATAGGTGTTTTGCCTGAATGTATGCCTGTATCATGTGAGTGTCTGAGGAGGCCAGAAGAGAGTGTCAGATCCTTTGGAACTGAAGTTATTGTTATATATGTGAGATATATATGTGTGTGTGTGTGTGTGTGTGTGTGTGTGTGTGTGGTTGTTAGCTGCCCATGTGAGTACTGGGAATCAAGCCTGGATCTTCTGGAAGAGCAGCCTATATTTAACCACTGAGCCATCACTTCAGGATCTAAGATGTAATAATTCCTTAACAGTAGGGTCTGAGTCATTTGTGAGCTAAAACTATGTCACTTTATAGAAAATGTAAATATCTTGTGCTATTACTCTGCTAAGTATTCACTCTGCATATTTCCCAAGCACCTTTCTATTATGTTCTGGATGCTGCTGGACATTAATGACACAGTGGTAAGCAAAGTGTGTCTGGTGTCTGCCACCTAAGAGTTACATAGACCACAGACACAGTCCAGCTGTGGACACCGTGGAAGACTAACTATACCATGCTATAATAACTCTTGAGTGCTGCTTGTGGTCACTTCACAGCCTAGAAGCCATGTCTTTATAAACTACAGAACATGTATTGTTCATGCTGGTCAGCTGCAAAAGGCACTAAAAATGAAAATGATTAACATTAGTTGGTATTGGGAATTTAAAAAATGTATAGCATGTGCCTATGACAAGAATCTGTTAATATATTGAATGAAACTGAAATAGGAAAGGTTGATTTTGTGGTTTAGGGTACTGGGAAGAGAACTGGACCTAATCCAAAAGGTGATTTATATAGGTAGTCAAGAAGGAATGAGAATAAAAGAAAGAATTAATAGGGGTCTGATGATAGTTTCATGAATTCAGCCTCATGAAAATTGTGTACATTAAAATATGTGAGAGTCTTTAAAAGATGTAAGTTATACATACCTCAGTAAAGCTGTTAACACACATCCTCTGTGTGTGTTTGTGTATGTGTATAACAGGCAGTGCCTTAGTCTCTTTAGCTTTGTAGGCTTATGCACCAACCATTGTGTTCTGATTGCTTAGCACGGTGCTTCCATGGCCACATTTGTGAGTATGTAGGATGTACTTATTAGATGGGTGTGTGAGAGAGAAGAGAAGAGACTAACCCTTTGCAGAAAAGCCAGATGCCAAAGACGAATTGGACGTTTAGTTGTTGTTGAAGAATCAGTGTTTTGTGCTTCCACTTACTCAGGGGAAAATTTTGGCTTTTTGGAAATACTTGCCAAAATAAAGAATTCCAGATGGGTACTCACTAGGCATTTGTTTTGTGGGCATGGTGTTTTAGTTATTGCCCAGTGAGTGGAGGTAGCAGCAGGTCAGAGTTGCTTCCAGAGGATGAACGTAAATTCTATTTGACCCAGAAGCCTTCTACTTGCAGTGTCAGAAACAGTTCAGGGTTTTCACTGGTGGCTTCCCTTACCTGAGACAGTGTGAATTTAGTTCATCTGTTTGTAATTACAAATCTACATGCTTCCTTGATACAGCTCATTAATGGTGCTTCATGTGTTATGGAGTGCAGAAATGAGCACTGTCTATGCAGAACCTGGGAGCAACACAGCCTGGCTAAGTTCCCAGCTTAGAGCACAGTTTGAGGTACATCCAGGACTGGGACCCCTTGTCCCTTTTTGAGGAGGCTCTACTTCATGGTACCATGGCTGGTGGTGTAATTGAAAGGCAAGCGGTTTGTTGAAGAAGTGCAATGGCAAATTGGAGTTAATATTTGGGAACAAACTACCACTGGCATGTTTTATTTTTCATTGAGTTGGGGAAACATTCTTTGTAAGCCGAGAAAGCTAGGTTTTTATGTCAGGAAAAAAGCCGTGGAAATGGAAAGTAGCCACTTAGTGAGGGGATATTGTAAGTTGTAAAGTTCATGAACAGAGGCTGTAATCCCCAAAGGAAATCCAAGGGTATGCTAGACAGACTGACTGAAGGACAGACATGCTGAGGTGCTAGAAACAGCAAGCAGCTGCTGTGTCTGGAATTGAACAAGACCTAAGAGGTGGTGATCCTGTAAGAGTGCTCTGATACTCCAAACTGGAAACTTTTGGATGAGGTCTCCAGCATCTGAGCATTGGGTGCTATTGTTATTGTAACCTGTGAGTTAATGATTTAATGAGCACTCAATGTGTACCAGCCTTCATGCTGAGTGCCTTAAGCCAGTAACTTCATCATTTTATTTTGTAGATTATGAATGTCTGAATTTCTTTCTTTTTTAAAGTACCGGCAAATAAAAAACTTCATGCAGATTTAACCAGAACCTAGGTCTATAAACCTGAGTGAACTGCTCTACAGTTAGAATAGCCATTCTGACCCTATGGAGCTTCACGTTAGATTTTACACTTTCACTACCAAATATACTTTTATGCAGTTATCCACCACCAAAAAATGAAAAATTCTGTCAGGTGATTGTGGCGCACGCCTTTAATCCCAGCACTTGGGAGGCAGAGGCAGGCGGATCTCTGAGTTCAAAGACAGCCTGGTCCACAGATTGAGTTCCAGAACAGCCAGGACTACACAGAGAAACCCTGTTTCAAAAAAAAACTAAAATGAATGAATGAATGAATGAAAGAAAGAAAGAAAGAAAGAAAGAAAGAAAAGGAAAATTTCTGTTTACTTGAAAAAGTGAGACCGGCCGAAGTCACTTCCAGGTGATGTTTATAGAGATGAACTAACTACACAGCTGTCAGTGGGACGTTGGACTCAAGCCCCAGTGGTGTCAGCACAGGTGAGAGCCCTACACTAGAAGTGTCAGCATCAGCTGCAGCCCCCTGTAGTCGCTCTGGGGAGTTGTTCTGAAGCTGCCACCCCGCCGCCGAGGTGATAGGGAGGCTCTCTCAGGAATGGGAGCGAGTAGCTCTGCCGAGAGGAGTGTAAGGTGTTTTCCTGCCTTAGTGGATGGATGCTCTAGCTTTCTCCTGTGCTTCGGGAGCTCTGGCTGCTGCTAGCAGGAGCTTTAATGTTTCTGTCTCTTGCTTATATGCTTGGAACTTTATAATTAAAATGTTTCCCTCTACATTGTATTGAATTTGTAAATCTATAAATTGGGATTTGTGCTAGGTCACACAGGAAATCACTGGTTATACAGTTGTGAGATTGAACTTGGTGAAATGAAGGAGTCTGTCATTTGCAGTGCATAGCAGCTTTGTGCTTAGAAGAAACTGTGAGAGTGACTTAGGTGGAGTTCTGACTACATAGCTTTGTGTCCTTTTGAGCCTCATTTCATCCCAAAGGTGTGTGTGAATAGCTAGGCTTGGCCTTTTAATCCTATGTTCTCTTAACATTAATTTAGGTTTTTTGTTTGTTTTGTTTTTTACTGTAAACTGACAAAGCAGCATTTGGTTGAACTTAGGATACATATATATGTGTGTGTGAACATTTTTTTCTAGGTCCCAACAACTAAGGTTTCAGAGCTAAACCCTAATGCGAAAGTATGGGGGACTCATATGTTACATTTGGAAGCCAGTAGTGCGGCTGTTGGTGTGAATGCCTCGTGGGAGGAGGCCCCCGGCCATCCTGCCGACTGCGACCAGCAGGGTGAGTAGTGAGCCTGGTCATAACCTAGAGCAGCCTGCTTTTAAGTCTTTGCCTTCCTCAACATTTTCATCTGTCTTCCCCATTCACATCGGTGTCCTGGTTTGTGACAGTATTTAGAGCAGCGGCTCTCAACCCAGACAGCCTCTTCACAGGGGCCAGCCTAAGGCCATCAGAAAACACAGATATTTACATTATGATTCATAACAGTAGCAACATTACAGTTATGAAGTAGCAGTGATTAATTTTATGATTGGGGGTCACCACAACATGAGGAACTGTATTAAAGGATCACAACATTAGGAAGGTTGAGGACCACTGCACTAGAGCCTTGGAAGCTTTTACAATCCAGTTAAAACTTTGAGTAACCACCAATGTAAGCTTTATTTTAAGGGAAAGTTGTTCTCGTAACACAGGCTTTTGGGGTAAACTTGCAATTACAGGATTGCATACCAATGGCGACGGTGACAAAAGTCATGACAATGCCGCACTGTCAGACTTAGAGGAGGCGGACCAGACAGACATGAGCACTCTGGCTCTGGATCATTCGGAATATGAACCTCTGCCTGAAAGGAATGATACGGGTAAGCCTACTTTATGGATTTGTTTTTACTTACTTCAATTTTAAAAATGAGTTTCTTACTCTGTCTTTAAACAGTGTACTTTTCATTGCCTCCTTTTAATATTCCTTGAAACTGATCGATTTGGAAATAAGACCCTGGAGGGGAAGGTGTGCTGGAGATTATCAGTTAGCTTCGGAGACAGATGGCTTCGAGTTAGGAGAAGCACAAGGTTGTTGACAGGGTGAAGTGTTGAGATGGACAGAGATGGAGAGTTAGTGCTGGAACTGAGGGTTAGACATGCTGGACGGGCCGAGTGTTAGTTACCGAGATTATACAATGGTGGATGAAGCAGTTGAAGCTTCACTGCAGAGTCTTGGAAGCCAGATGATTTGACCCGTGTCCCCTTTGTTAGTGCACTGAGTGGCAGGAAGAAAGTAAGAAGCTTGGGGAAGGAAACCTATTGAACACTTTTTTCTCTTTTTTATTTTCGTTTTTTATTGTTGTACTGTATAATTGCCTCAGATTTTAAATCAAGTCCTGTCTCCTCAGTCTGCATTGCTCACTGTCAGCTTTTGGAAGTATAGGGAAGCATTGTCTTAGTGAGCAGGAAATGGAGTTGGCCGACCTGAAGATGCCAGTATGAGACAGTGATCCACAGAAACCACATTTAGTTTAAGACTATCAGATATGACAAAATTCAGCATTATCACTTAAGTGGAAAATGTGTTTTATAAGCACCAGGTCTGTTTTAAACTATGTTAGAGCCTACTGCTTTAAATCTGTGGTCAATTGGCATGGGAAAGCTTGCCCCACCCCTCACCCTGGAAAGAGCTGGCTCCGCCCCTTGCCTGAGAGAAGTGGTCCCAATGGCCTGGATTAATGAACTCAGCTGCCGCTAAGGCACACATCCAGGGCACACCCCAACATCTACCCCATCTGTGACCTGCTGGAGTGTGTGAAGGGACTGATCATAGCTGCAGAATGTCCATGATTCCCGGCAACAGCAAGCTATTGGAGAGGAATGGCGGTGGAGGGTCCAGTATTGATGGTGTGCCAAGGCCAGAGGCCTTGAGATTGACCAATAACTCATTACACAGTGAACGTTTTCAAGTAAGGCTGTTTGGACCGAGGGATGTACTGTATGATGCACAGCAGCTCCCAGTGCCACTAGGATGAAGAGGTGGGAAAGACGGAGGAGCGAAGTGTTTTTCTTTTTCTTTTTTATTATTATTTATCTTATTTTTATTATTTTTTGGCTTTCTTTGGTGGGGGCGCTGCAGGTAGGAGGGACAGATTCAGAGGGACTGAGAGATGAGTGGGATTGGGGTGAATTTCCAATCAATTAAAAAATAACAACAATAAAAAAGATTTTTTTTGGTTTTTTGAGACAGGGTTTATCTGTGTAGCTTTGCGCCTTTCCTGAAACTCACTCTGTAGCCCAAGCTGGCCTTGAACTCACAGAGATCCTCCTGCCTCTGCCTCCCGAGTGGAGTGCGCCACTACCACCCAGCAATAAATAATACTTTAAATGTGAAAAGAATCTGTAGTCAAATGAATAAGGTAAGAACTTATAAAAGAAAAAAAAAATCACATTGCTTTCTGGCAAGTATGAATTAGCCTTGAATTTAAGTGATTTAAACCTCCATATAAGCAAGGGTTCACCAGCATGTAGCAATTTGATTTGATCAGCTCCTCCTTATTAACCCACCACTAATTGGTTAATGCCTCGGAAATGACAAAACATTGGGATAAACCAGAGTGATCGTGAGGTTGACTTTTTGATGGCAAAACAAGGGAATGCTGGACTTTTAAAGTACATTTCATAAAAGAATAACAGGTGGGGAAGCAAATAGTAAAATCAAAAGCATCAAAAATAATGTAAACTTTGGACTATATCTAAATCTCAAACTGGGAACAGAAAGTATGCAAAAGATACAAAATAGGTAGTATCAAAAAATAAAATAGCGTGTTAAATATATCTGGAAAGTCTAAATTCAAAAGAAGTTGGTTCTTTGTAAAAGAAGTAGTTAAAGCTATTCTTTGAAGAAAAAAACAGGAAGACTTGAATTCTCTTTGGAAGCTAGGGTATGTGCCTATATGAAATGCTCATAGGTAGTGGGAAAACGATTCCTTGTCTCCAGTCGTGTTTCTGGTGTGATCTACACACCACCTAGTCAGTCTGTAAAATGCTGACATGCGCACTGGATTTGACCCCTGCACTTTGGAGGGAAGCAAATAAAGGGAAGGGTAAGGAGAAAGGACCGGTGAAGCCCTCTCCACTGCAGTAGGTCAGCAGTTCCCAGGAGCTCAGTCAGACACTCTCCGAGCATAAAGAAAGAAGTTATTCTTTAGACAGTTTAATATATGTATGTACTGAAATTTGGATCCCCCCCCCCATTACCTTTTTGTCACCCCTCTCCTCTGAAATTCTTCTTCCCAGTGACCCTTTTGACCATGATGTCTAATCTGCTGGGTTTAATTAGGGTCACTTCCTGAACATGAGTTGAGGCTTGTCACTGGGACATTGGTAGCTTCTCTGAAGAAAATAGCCCCTCTCCCACCACCTCTGGTTTTTTTGTTGTTTTTTTGTTTTGTTTTGTTTTGTTTTCTTCGAAACAGGGTTTCTCTGTGTAGTTTTGGTGCCTGTCCTGGATCTCACTCTGTAGACCAGGCTGGCCTCGAACTCACAGAGATCAGCCTGCCTCTGCCTCCCGAGTGCTGGGATTAAAGGCATGTGCCACCATGCCCGGCAAGATTATATTTTTACCTTCCATCTTCTGTTATGTCATCTGACCCTTGGAAGAGGTGCTATAGCTGTCCCTTTTAGGGACAGGGATTCCACAGTCACTTGCTCACCACACATTTATCAGTTTTCAGGAAAGGTGTTACTTTTTTTGAAAAGTGGTTTTACATTCACAGCAGAATGGAACAGAAAGTCTGGTACTGTTTCCATATGTGCTTGCCCGGACACTGTGTGGCCTCCCCCACTGTCAATACCGCTCCCCAGAGTGTTGTGTTTTACAACTGATGAGCCTGTGTGGAAATGTCATTACCACCAGAGTCCGTGGTTTACAGTGTATATTAGGCTTACTTCTTGGTAGTGTACATTTCAAGCACATAACAACATTTGTTGTCACTGTGTAACATCATGGATAGTCCCACTGCCAAAGCAGTCAGCTGTGTTTTCTGTAACAACCCCTCTTCCCCAGCCCTGGGCAATCACTGCTTTTGTTTGTTTTATTTAGGGGGGTTTTGTTACTTTGTCTTTGTAACATTTTTTCAGGGTACCAGAGAGGAATCATTCACTGGGTAGCCTTTTCAGCCTGACCTCTTCTGCTTAGTAATATGCATTTGTGGTCCCTCCATGTCCTCACATGGCTCACTGCTATTTTAGCCTGAATTATTCTAGCAAAGCCCAGTTTATCCAGTCATTTGTTCAAAGATGGTTGCCTTTGGGGTTTGACACTAACTAATAAAGTGATGATGCACATTAGTGTGCAGGTTTTTATGTAGATAATGTGATATTTTGAGTCCTCTGGTTAAACATCAAGGAGTATGATCACTGTATGGTAAAGTATGTTCAGTCTGTACGGAGTCACCAGCTGTCTGCATGGTGCTTGTGCTGTTTCAGCCTCCTGTTTGGATGCTTTGTTGTTGGGCGTGTATATATTAGGCCTTATTATATCCTCGTGGAGATTTGACTTTCTGTCATTAAAGCAGTTTTCTTTGCTTTAAAGTCTCTTCTTTCTGAAACAAATATAGCTGCCCGTGTTTTCTTTTGATTAATGTCATCTTCCTGACTTCATCTCCTAGTGCTGGGATTTCCAAAGTGTGCCACCATGCCCAACTTTTCCTATTGCTTTCTTTCTTTCTTTTCTTTTTTTATACATGATGAAACATAGAGCATGAAATTTACCGTCTTAACATTGTGTGTGTGTGTGTGTGTGTGTGTGTGTGTATAAATGTATATGCTACTTGGGCTCCTCACTCTTAAGAGTTCTCAGACTTCCTTTGTTTTTGGTACTCTTAACAGTTTAGAGGAGGAGCAGCTATGTGTTCTGTGATACAGTCTCCTGTTTGAAAGTCTCCTGATGTAATTCCCATCACCATGTTTATATTTGGAGTAGGGAGAAGTCCATAAAGATAAAGCTCATTTTTATCATGTGACAAGAGTATATATACACTTGGTGACAGTCAAAGAAACTTAACATTGTGGTGTTGACCTTAATTACCTGCTGAAGTCACATTGATTTCTTAACAGTTCTGTAGTTAGGGTTGAGGAGTGGCTCATACATACCTAGGAAATTAATGTTTCATTTATTTTATTTATTTTTTTATGTTTGTTATTTTTAAAAAGAAAATAATCTCAGTCCCTAGAGCTACATCTTGCTGGTGGTAGGTCATTTGGAGTCTCACTGATGTCACTCAGTCCAGCAGCCTGTCCTCATATGAGCACTTCTCTGTCTCTACTGCCGACTGCCGAATGGTCATGAACGGCCTGCACTGCTAGATTGGTGTCTCTTGTGCTTACATAGCACACCTCTGTCCCTTCAGCTCGGTCCTGCAGAAAGAACAGTGTTCTGTGCTAACTGTCCCAGTGTCCCAGACTCCTGATCCATCCCTTCTGAATCTCTTCAAGGCTCATGGTTGTCCTTACAGTTCGAGAATTGCATTTATCCAGCTCTTTAAAAACCTTATTCTGGCCAGGTCTGTTTTGGGTTTTGGTTTGTTTGTTTGTTTGTTTTCCCCTTGCTTTTTTTTTTTTTTCTCCTTGTGATACTAGTGATTGAACCTTGCGTCTCTAACATCTTGGCAGTACTTTACCCATGAGCTATATCTCACCCTGGTTTAGAAAATATCTTTTTTTGTCTGTGTGTGAATGAATGCGTGTATGTGAATATGTGTGTGTGTGCATGTGTTGTACATGTATATATATGTGACTAGAAGCCAACCCTAGTGTAGTTCCTCAGGAGGCATACCAGGTCTCTCAGTGGGATCTGGGGCTTACTGATTAGGCTGTAGTAGTTGGCTAATAAGCTCCAAGGATCTACCTGTCTCTGCCCCAGCCCCTCTCCCAGCTAATGTTGGGATTACAAATGTGTACCATCACACTTAGCTTAGTTACATGAGTGTAGGAGTTGAACTCAAGTCCTTATATGCTTGCACAACAAGCACATACCAACTAAACTATCTCCTCAATCCCCTATGTCATTTTTAGTGGGTGAATCCTTCATACCACTAAATAATTTCCTTTTCTTCCCACCCTACCCCCCCATCTCCCACAGTCTACTTCACATATCCGTGATAGTCATTATGAGCCACCAGATGCAGCTCTGCAGCCACTGGCTTCCCTATTGCTTCAGAGAGGAAGGTTGGAATGCCCTGGGGCTAAGTGGCAGGTCTTTTGTCTTTCTTACTTGGCTTCAATGCACTATGGTTTGAGTGCTGAATGATGGTCTGCCCTCAGTGATTGTGTTAGCCTCCTAATTATACTGCTGTGACTTCACTTGGAACCACGGTGGTCTTTCCAAAATGTCACCCCCAAATTGGTTCCCAGTCACATTCAAATTAAAATTCAAGCAGCCTCCTTGGTCTGATTCACACAAGCTTCATTCTTTGATTTCCTTTTTTCCTGAGTTCCTTCACTCCTCAGTTTTGCCAGCCTCCTTACTGTCTGTTGACTTTGCCTCTCAGGGCCTTTGCCTGGAACTTCACTTCCATTTCCCTCCATTGGTTCAGATGGCACCTTCCATGTGGGGAAGCACCATGCTGCTCTGGCCCCTTGCCCAGGCTGTTTTCCTCTGGGTCACTTCAGTCTCATTATGCTGGCAGTGGCTCCTTTATAGCTGTCTGTCCATTGTCTCAATGGAATGTTGGCCTCTTGAAGGAAGGGGCCTTGCTTCATTTAGGCTGAATTCACAGTTCCTGTAACAAGTAAATATCTCTTCAATGTGGAGAATGCAATGTGAGTTTAAATGAGATAACCAGGGCAAGTCTCCAGATCAGGGATTGACAAGTCATGTCTTCACTTTCAAGTCTCACGGTCTTGTTTAGTTCCTTGGTTGTTTTAGCAGTTTGGTTTCTTTCTGCTAGTGAAAATGGATTTTGTGAAAAAAAAACAAAAAAAAACAAAACTCAGTATAACACTGTTGTAAACTGTTCTAAATTCTCCTACTTTGACGTCGCCTTTTCATGGTCTTTAACCTTGACTTTTAGAATATAATGTCTTTTGTGTTTGCTTGGCTGACTTACGTATGAACACTCTTCCAGTGCCTTTCATCTCTGTGATATTAAGTCTAGTTCATAAGATGTCCTGAGTGCTAAGGGCGTCAGGGGCCTTCAGCCCAAACTTGACTTCACTCTGCCAGAGGCCCTGCCTCTCCTGCTGATGACTGTGACCCCATACACATAAATTAGCTACACTGCCACCAAACATCTGAACTGTTTCCTTTGGAGCAGAATGAACTTTTGTGTCTGAGAATCTGACTTCTTTGGTGTCTTCTCACAAGGACTCTTTAATAAGATGGTTTCTAGCTTGTCCCTTTAGCTGAGAATTGGAAGGCAAATATAAAACTCTCCCATAGAGCCTAGTTCTGAAGGCCTGTGTGTCAGCAATCTCCAAACTTCCTTTGTTTCCCTCTGCGGTGGTTAGGTTTCACCTGTGTTTATCTTTTCTTTGTTCTGATTCTTTCCTTATATTTTACTGTTATTTAGGGTCAATCAGTGTTCTTGTCTGTTACCTAAAACGTCCTTTTTGAGGTAAGGCAAGACACCAAGGAAGCTTGTGCCTACTATTTTGTGATGACAGAGTTACTGCTAAACTCCATTAGTGAAGTTTAATCATTGTTTGCTCAGCTTTTTTAGGGGAAGTGATTTTTGTTTTGTTTTTCATGGTTTACTTTTTTCTAGCGGGGAAGATAGCACTTTTCATACTGTTGTGTGTATATGCAGGCAAAAACACTGGAATGCTGTACTGAATTACCTGCTGGTAAATTTTAAGCTATTTTTTTTTTCCTGAGTTGTTCATTACTTCTATATAGGAGGAAATGAGTCTCAACCAGAAAGCCAGGAAGACCCCCGGGAAGTACTTAAAAAAACATTGGAATTCTGCTTATCTAGGTAAGGCTTTTAGTAATTTTTCTAATGCCTAACATCTTTTGTAGTACACTTGTTATTGGTTACATATGTGAGTTTTCATAGTAGAATGTTTATGAATAACTAATTTCATATCTGTCTATTCATCAAAAGTGCTGTAAAGAACTGGTGGTGACCATCAGACCAGGGATCCCCAAGAGTTTGCCTCAGATCCATTTTGGTGATGATTATCTAGGCTTCTGTTTCACTATGGATTCTTGCATATGCACAATATGCCATGAATCAGTCTGCCATAGGGCCTTCAGATAAATGGCCAAAACACTGTTGAGGGGCTGTTTTATTTATATAGTGCTCACATTTAGGCTTTGTTTCCCTTAAATGACATTTTTGTTGCTGAAAAATATAGTAGAACCTTTAAGTTAGTAGATATAGGGATGGGTTTGAATATGAAAGTAGGTAACTAGCCACAAGTGAAGTCCCCTGCAGCTCTGAGGACCTGTCTCATGAAGGTCTCAAAAAGACAAGAGGTCCTATTTAAGATGAAGGAACAGTCAATGCCTGGACCTTCTTTCTTCCTTCCTCTCATCACAACTTAGTACAATACTGAGTTTTAGCACATGTCATGGTGTAAAAATGAAAGATCTTGTGCCAAAGTTGCAAAGCACAGCTCCCTGCTATTCACACACCTTGGTGTAGCCCTCCAATAGCTACAAGTGTCGCCATCTGAGATAAGGGATAAGCAGTTTCCTCTCAAGTGAGTTAGTCTCTTTGACTGAACTCTCTGACTGTTTGACCTTCACTGAGAGACACTGTAGAAGGGCCTGTGAAACCTCTTACTGTATTTTAGTTTTGTGGTGTTTTTGAGACTTTGTGTGTTATATTACAGTCTTTCTCATGAGAATTTGCAGGAAACATTTTCTTTGACTCAAATGCCAGGCAGCAGCGCATCTTGTCCTAATTGCTGGTGGAGTGGTTGTACCTTCTGATCTGGCTAACGGTGCTGATCCTGTTTCCTTCTTGTTAGCTCTGGCTTCCTAGAGCCAGAGCCGATGCAGTGCCTCTAACATATGTCCAGACTGTATGGTGCATTTGGGTACTGACTTTCTCCTGGCCTTTTCTATTTCCTGTAGCTTTCTTATTCATTTAGCTGGATTTCCTATTGTTAAAAAAAAAAAAAAAGTACACTTTTAATAAATTACTCAAATACTGTCCAGAATAAAAATGAGACATAACTGTATCTTTCTTTGTTTTGTGTTTTGAGTCAAGGTTTCTCTATGTAGCTCTGGCTGCCCTGGAACTTGCTCTGTAGACCAGACTGGCCTCCAATTAAGAGAGAGATCCACCTATGCCTGCCCTCCCAAGTGCTGAGATTAAAGGCATGTACCATCATGCCTGGCTATAACTGCATTTTAAACGAACTACTCCACTGGCTAATTTTGATTACATCAAGTGAGCAAATACCAGATGGAGTTTAGACTCCGCTCTCACGCCAAAGCTATCCCACACCACATTCATGCCTCTGGTGAAACTTCTTTTAAAGAACTATCAGTTAAAACAGTTTGCTCTCTTTCAACAGGGAGAATCTTGCTAGCGACATGTACCTTATATCCCAGATGGACAGTGATCAGTATGTGCCAATTACAACGGTAGCTAACCTTGACCATATCAAGAAACTCAGTACTGATGTGGATTTGATTGTTGAAGTGCTAAGATGTAAGTAGATGACGATTGGAAGTGCAAAGATTGTTGTTGTCTTCACATTATCTGTCTTATTATGAGCCTTCTTTTCACCAGAAGCCGTCAGATAAGACTTATGGGTGAATGAGATACTTTCTGGCCCCCTTTCTTTTCTGACCAGCTCTCTATAACAGGAGCATTGATTGCCCCTGTAGCGAAACTTCAAGCAGATTATAGGCTAATTGAAAGAGAAAAGGAATCTTTACATTAGAGATTTTATTTTAAAGACAGCTGCTAAATTATTGAAAGCTAAAATAAATAATGACATTTTTGAAGTCAAATATATTTGTTTAGCTACTAAATGGACTTCTTTCCAACTAGAAGTTTTGATGAAATATTGTTGTGATTTTTCCTTAGCTACTGTGAATAAAGCTGTATCTTGGAAAGTTGACAGACACATAGCATGAATGTTTAAATACTCCATAGTAAGTCTGCAGGCACTTCAGGAATACAAGTCTCTGTAAAGTGTTACCTTTTGTATCAAAACCGTGGTTTATTTGTATCCTACTTGATGATGGGGACCTCAGCACCTTTTATAGTTTTGTTTTGTTTTTCCAGACAGGGTTTCTCTGTGTAGTTTTGGTGCCTGTCCTAGATCTCACCTTGTAGACCAGGCTGGCCTGGAACTCACAGAGATCCGCCTGCCTCTGCCTCCCAAGTGCTGGGATTAAAGGGGTGCACCACCAACACCCAGCTTGTTTATTTTTTTAAAAGAAAGAAAATAACTTTACTGTAGGAGTGATTGGCATAAAGGGCTGTATTTAAATGTTGTAGCTGGTTAGTTTTGACACATGGGTACATGGGTGAAACATCACAACAACAACGAGGCTAAGGATAACTCGGCTCCTCCCAGACCTTTGCTGGCCTTGGGATGCTTTCTGTACGGACTTTGCTGTGATGTGTTGATTTCATTTTAAATCAGACTATTATTCATTATAAAAATTCATTTTCTGTACTCAAGCTACAAATTCTAGGTGAGTGCTTTTTCCCATTCCCTTCCTTGGACCCGGATGTATGTGTGGTACAGCTGTAGTGGCTTCTTCACAGAGAATTTGATGTGCAGTGTGCCACACAGGCCAGCACATCCATATTGCTTACAAACGTTTGGATGATTAGACATTGCTGTGTCTGAATTAAAGTCTCATTTCTCTTAACAACCAGCCTTTTTGTGTGTGTGTGTGTAGATGTATGTGTCTATATTGTCCTGTCCCTGTGCATTGATGAGACAGTCGTTTCAGAATATTTTTCTTGTGTACATTAGACTTAACAGTAGTAGTAAAAGATTGATATCTTCCTTTAGAACTTAATTGGATTTAAAAGACATTTTTAAAAATTTATCGTGTGTGTGTGTGTGTGTGTGTGTGTGTGTGTGTGTGTGTGTGATGATGTGTGTGCCGTGGTGTCACATGGAGGTCAGGGCAACATCTGCAATTGATTTTCCATGAGTTATGGGGATTGATCCCAAGTCAGTGGGCTTGAGCACCTAGTGCCTTTACCTGATTGAGCCATTTTGCCAACCTTTTAATTGGATTTTCTAGTCACAAGTAAAATTTTTTCATTTTTTATCCTTACACCAAAAGCTAAAGAACTGGTAAGCGTAATTATCAGTAGAAATTTGAAGAATTATATGACATTTCCCAAGGCAATAGTTTACTTTCCAGATTGCCATTTAGAATACAGACTTGGGGAGTGTAGCTGGGTTTGATTCCATCCAATCTATATCTGTCTATGTTCAACTACACTAAGTCTCGGGTTATTCTTAGTATCAACCCCAATATCACTGATGAAGGTTGTCAAATTTTACTGTAGGAAGGAGAAAACCGTGAGCCCTGTCTTTTAGTATTTGGTCTGTTTGATCTCTTTGATCTACAACCAACACCTCATTGTGTGTATATTTGGTAGTTCTTGCAGGACCTTTTAGATTTACATGTTCCTTCCTTCTGAAAATTTAACATACAAGATGGGTTTGAACAGTTCAGTAGTTGTGTTGGTTTTGAACATTTTTGTTTGTTTGTTTGTTTGTTTTTGTTTTTTCAAGACAGGGTTTCTCTGTGTTGTTTTGGTGCCTGTCTTGGATCTTGCTCTATAGACCAGGCTGGCCTCGAACTCACAGAGATCCGCCTGCCTCTGCCTCCCGAGTGCTGGGATTAAAGGCATGTGCCACCAACGCCTGGCTGGTTTTGAACATTTTAATAATTTGCCCTATGTCCAAGTTTCTCTGGTGTGTTTGGTAATGAGTGCTTACGTTCTCTTAGAGTATCATGTAATATATGTTGGGTAATAAGTGTTGACATCCTGTTGGGGTGTCATATAATGTGTGCTTTACCATTTATTTTTTCTCTTCACAGCTTTACCTTTAGTCCAAGTGGACGAGAAGGGAGAGAAAGTAAGGCCAAATCAAAACCGGTGCATAGTAATATTGCGTGAAATATCTGAATCCACCCCTGTGGAAGTAAGTCATTCCTCTATTGGGGGCATCTGTTTGTGTGTGTGTGTGTGTGTATATAGATAGATAGATAGATAGATAGATAGATAGATAGATAGATAGATAGATATCATCTGTTTTTGATAGGGCTTATTTGAGAAAAAAATACACAAACACCTTTTCCCAGGATGTCCACACTAATAATTACAGTGTGACTCACTTGTAGGAAGAATAACTGTCATGCCTTTTGGTCTCAGGATTCCTCTGTATATTTAAATTTAAAAAGATAATACGGTTTATATATTTCAATAGTTAGAAATTAAAAAATGAAATGGGTTTAGATATGTATTCCTTAAGAAATAAGAGTAATGGGTGGGGAGGGTGTATGATGTGGATCTTTATCACTTCACAGTTTGTTTTGTTTGCTTCTGTTGTTCTTGTTTGTTTGGGCTTGGGGGTTTTGTTTGGGTTTTGTCTCTCTGTTGGATGATTGGTTTAGTTTGGGTTCTCTAAAGGCAAGGTCTCGTTATGTAGTCCAGGCTGGCCTTTGACTCATGATCCTGCTGCCTCAGCCTCCTAAATGCTGGCATTATAGGTATGTGCCACCATGATTGGCCCTAATATTGACCATTTTTAGTGCTTTCAGGCATGTCCAGCCTGCAGCCCACCAGCTGCAGGCAGCATGGGGTAGCTAGGGATGCCATATGACTCAAAATAGTAAACTTACTTAAAATAGGATGGGTTTTTGTGTATGTGTTTGTTTTGTGTACTTTGTTACAATGTCTAAAGGTTGGACAAGCCTATATCTAGCCTTTCTGCCAGGTTCCATTTTTCCTTTTGCCTGATTCCTTTGAGATATCTTGTGGTACACACTTTCAGTATACATATTGGTACTGAAAAAATTTTTTTCCAACCTTACTATGTTTGAGAGAATCCTGATTTGGACCTCATTAAAGGGTTGTTTTGGTTTGGTTTTGGGGTTTTGTTTGTTTGTTTGTTTGTTTGTTTGTTTTGGCTTGGTAAAGTTTCTGGATTGGTGAAGGTTTTTTTTGATTCCTGTATTTTAAACACATTGTTCTCTTCTAATCCACATTGTTTCTGCTGAAAAAAATCTGCCAGTTTTTTTTCTTTGTTCCTCTATATTGTACATCTTTTTCTCTGGCTCTTAGAAGATTGTATCATTGGTTTAAGCAGTTTGATTATAGATTGTCTTATGGCATAGCTTTGTAGTTTATCATTCTCAAGCTTTACCTTTCTGAGCATTTGAAATGGACATTCCGTAACTATTCTGGAGTACTTGTCTACCAATACTGTCATTTGTTTTATTTTAAGATTAATCTGATTGATCTTTCTCATTATAGCCCAACCTTTTCTATTTCTCTGTGTGATTATTACTTCACTAGGTACTGAATAGTTTTGAATTCTAATAGATATTCTGAGATTCAGTTAAGATCCTTGGTAGTTTACCCAGCTACTCAAGACTAGGCAGGAAGGGTTATTTAAGCCCAGGAGTCCAAGGCTATTCTGAGCCAAACAGCAAGATGCCCAGCTCCAAAACACAGGCAAGAAATTATTTGGTGCCAGTTTGGTTTCTGCACATTTGTGAAGTGGCTCAGAACAGCCTTCATATGGGGTACACTCTTGTTCACTTGCCTGCTGTTCTCTGAGTTAAGGATTTGCCACTCTGGCTGCTCAGTGAGCTGGCTGTAGGATTATTCTACCTGACCATTCTAGTTTTGTTCCTGGCCAGTGGCCTAGAGAGATCCATCCACAAAGCTCTGGAGACTTGCCCATCCTGTGACCCGGAAACCCTGGGCACTGTTGACCCACTCTATTCATGTTCTCCAGGGAAGGCTCTCTCTCCTAGCCTACTGATAACAGGTGTCTGGAAAACCTTATAGCACATGTTTTATCTTTTTACTTTTTACTTGTGTTATTTGGGACTGTAAATCTAGTTCACCTTGGCCAGAAACAAAAATTCAGCTAATATTTTTGTTTTTCAAACTATCTCTTAAAATAAAATTGTGTATTTATCAGCCTGCTGATAAAATAG
The DNA here is from genome assembly GCA_902168325.1 of Peromyscus nudipes. Classification (NCBI taxonomy): domain Eukaryota; kingdom Metazoa; phylum Chordata; class Mammalia; order Rodentia; family Cricetidae; genus Peromyscus; species Peromyscus nudipes. The sequence continues at coordinate 19,402 of CABHPH010132895.1, forward strand.
TTTTCTTCCTCCCCCCTTGCCTCCCTCCCCTCCTCATCCCCTCCTCTATCCTCTTCTGTTAAGGAATCCTGTATCCCAGATGGCCCTGAACTCTCTATGTAGGTGAGAATGACCCTGAGCTTGATTGATCTGCTTCTACCTTGAGTGCTAGAATTACAGACAAGTACCTCGATCCTCAGTTTATGTGGTATTGGGGATCAAACCCAGGGCTTGTTGTGTGCTAGGCAAAGCATGCTTCCAAGCCAGCCCCATCCCGGCCCCTACTGTTCATATTAGTTCCAGTTCCTTGTGAGTAGGGAAAGCTGTCAGTAATGACTCCTTTCTCTGTGGCGTGTGATCCTGTGGGTGCCCCCTGCAGTGTTTCTGAGAGAAGGTTAGAGGTGTATCATAGCATGAGAGTAAAGTTTCCTCCTGATTTGATGAGAACCAAAAGTAGCGTAAGTGAGGACTAATTTCTAACTTCTTTGTTTCCTGTAGGAAGTAGAAGCACTATTTAAAGGAGATAATTTACCAAAATTTATAAACTGTGAATTTGCCTATAATGATAATTGGTTTATTACCTTTGAAACAGAAGCTGATGCACAGCAGGTAAGTACATTTCTCCCCCAGCCTGTGAAGTACATAGTTTACCATCAGTGCATAGCAGAAGTTAGGACATTGAGGTTAAGTGCAGAGAAAACTGACTGGTAGGAACCCACAGGTATATTTCTGTAGCATTACTGAAAGCATGACACATTACTTCTTTTTTTTTGGTTTTTCAAGACAGGGTTTCTCTGTGTAGCTTTGCGCCTTTCCTAGAACTCACTTGGTAGCCCAGGCTGGCCTCGAACTCACAGAGATCCACCTGCCTCTGCCTCCCGAGTGCTGGGATTAAAGGCGTGCGCCACCACCGCCCGGCGACACATTACTTCTTAAGTGTACTGTGAGTTAGCAGTCTCAAGAAGTCATATCTGGTCTCATATCAGAGAAGAGAAAAATTTTGTTTGCAAAATGGGGAATTTGTACCTAACCCTGACATGTGAGGAGCATCCATTTTGTGGCAAGGTACTTTCAAAGGTATTGAGAAGTTTTGGGCTCTTAGAAGAGGTGTCTGATTTAGGGGAAACATACTAACAAGTATAAAATGTTAGAAATGTTAGATCAGAGGGTTAGAAGAAAAAACACAAAAACTTGAAAGCCCAGAAGGGAAGAAGCACTGTGCTTTGTGGCCTTGTGGCCTACCTGGTGAATTGGATAGGTGAGCATAGAGGAGCTTCTGCATGAAGTGGGGGCTTGATAAAGATTTAATTTGCTGATAAACATGGAAGCTACATAGTAATAATGACTCGAATATTTCAGTCTTTCTTTCCTTTCAATCACTTCTTTCCCTGCACTACACAGTCTCAGTTTCAAATTGGGATTAGTATGAGGGAGGCAGTATTCCTTTTTTGTTTCTAGATCAGGAGTCTTAGCTTCTTGCTTGGGGATGCTCATGTGGTATTTATTAGTACTTATAAAATTATATTTAAATATTTTACAATAATTTGGGATGTGGGTATCATAATAAGGATATTTTTAGGGATCTGTGTCTGAAAGAGGGTCAGGAATCAATCACTCTTGGATCCTGTCAGCTGTAGTAAACCATACATGTGATTATTTGAGCTGTAGAGTTAACTTATAAAGTTAACAAAATGGTATTTTGGATGATTTTACCCCTAGGCTTACAAATACCTTCGAGAAGAAGTCAGAACTTTTCAAGGAAAGCCAATTAAGGTAAGCAAGACCACTTGCTTATAGCTTCTTTATTGTCTGATCAGCATTCTTCAGTGTTCTAATTGCAACTTAAATGTCTCCAAACAGGCACGGATAAAAGCAAAGGCAATAGCGATAAACACATTTTTGCCAAAGAATGGATTTAGACCTCTGGACATGAACCTTTACACACAGCAACGTTATGCTACATCCTTTTACTTACCTCCAGTGTACAGTCCCCAGCAGCAGTTCCCTCTGTACGGCCTGATTGCCCCTCAGACATGGTCAACAACACATAGTTATCTCGATCCACCCTTGGTAAGCCTTTGTCTTTAGTTTTTTAAATTTACATAACAGAGATTCACATTTGTAGATACTGTACTAGATACTTTGAAAGTTTAAAATCCTGGTCTAATAAGAGAGCCATGTGTCTACAGTTTGCTTAGTATCCAGACCTTGGGGTTATGGTATAGATTTTAAATTTAATTAGGCAATGAAGAGAGAGTACTGTGCAATGAAAAACTTGGATGCGGTGATCTTTGCCTCTCCCCCCAACTCCCACCCATGCTGGCATTTCCTTTCTCTGAGACACGGTGCTGTAAAGACTCTACCAGTTGGAGTCTAACTGGTGTCCTGAACAGACATGGGACATGACACGAGGAGGTCTATCTTAAAGAAAGAGGTATTTCAATAGGTTCCTAACAGTCTAGGGAAGCAGGATGAATGCTGTCTGTCTCAAAAAACCATTTTGGTTCTCACACCCACCTTAGGGTTAGGTAACATGATTAATTTTTGGCCTTTGTTAAGGTCTGTGTTTGGAATCCTAAGTTTGTAATGAGTGCAGTCATTTTTCTCCAGCTTTGCTCTATGGATGCTAGGGTTCTGGTTTGGAATCATTGATTTAGTGAGGTAGGACACAAGAAAATCAACCTTGTGTGGTCAATTCCTTGAAAGTGAGGTCCAGGTTACAAAGGGAGGGTTAATTCATGTCTGTGGGTTTATATAACAGATTTTGATGTAATAAAAGCTAAAAGAGTAGGATGCATAGAAGGTAGTGGACAGAATGCAGAAATAAAGGTCTTAACTTTGAAAGAGTTCGTGTCCAGGATGTGGCTGTGGACCAGATCAGAGAACAAGTAGAGGGTGCTCAGGATCATGTGTCTGGGTGCTAGCCACCTGTCATGTAGAGACAATACCACTCACTGGCAGGCAAGCAGTGGAGGTATGGAAAAGAGGGAACTTGAGACAGAGTTGTTCAGACTTGGAAATGTGGGTCCTGTTAGATACTGAAATATGGAGATAAATGTCTGTGAAAAAATGAGTATGCCCAGGAGCTGTTACTGCAAAAATAGGTACAAATAGAAACTATCATTAAACTTAACAGCAAGGATTGGTGAGCTATTGTGTTGTCCCTTTATCAGGTTTTCTTGTGAACTTATGAGAAGGGTCAAAGAAAGGAAGCTCTGTGGATAGATTGTGTGTGCAAAAGCACCCAGGTCACTACAGATGAACTTTTATTTCTGAGTAGAGCAGATGGCTGGGGACAGGGGTGGTAAGTTGCCCTCTTGAGAGTCCCTAGACACATGGACTTTGATCTGGATCATGTAGGAAGTAATCTAGAATGTTTGAGTTAAGAAATGAGAGCATACTCCATTTTTAAAGGTCACTTTCTAGGCATGTGCAGGATAAACAGAGTTAGAAAGGAGTTCTCAGTGAGGCCCATAACACTCCCCTCCCACTTCCCCAGTTCTAGAACCACTGCAATAAAAAAAATGCTTGCTATATCAATACCTAAATTTCAGAATTATGTCTATCTCCAAAACTTTGAACTGCCAGAGGAAAATCCAGAGAGACATAGGTAAAGACTGTGTAAATAGGACTCCAGTGACTCAGGACACAGCAGCAAGACTGGACAAACAGTGTTCTGTCACATTTAAAAGCTACACAGCAAAGAAGCAATTGTCATGGTAGAGACAGCCTGTACTGGGAGAAAACCTTTACCATATTCATCCAACAAAGGCTTAATACCTAAATACACAAGGAACTAAAAAATTCAACAGCAGAAGAACAAATACGGAAGTGGCCAGTCAGACAGACAGACAGCTCTGAAAGCAGAGCCAATGGGCCAATGATGGGTTTCAGCACTTGCACAAGCTGTGAGGGCAGCACAAGTCTGAGCTTCAAAATGCGTGTCATTTAGAAGGAGATAACTGACTTTACGATCTCTATGACCTTCATATGTGTGCTGGGGCACATATATCCCTAATTATAGATTATATCTCTCATAATAGTAAAATTTTTAAGAAGAAATACAACATATGACCAATTTATATATATATATATAAATGAAAAATTGCTCAACTTTCTTAACCATGAAATAAATGCAAGTAAAAACTTACATTGAGGTTCCATCTATCATAAAGGAGATAAATGACATGCTGACATACTGGTGAGGGTGCAGGGAAAAAGGATTCCTTGTACACAGTTGCTGGGGGTGTAAATTAGTTTAGCCACTATGGAAATCAGTATATCTATTCGCAAAAAAAATAAAAGTTGAACTGACATAGAATCTAGTTATAACACTGATGGCATACATCCAGTGGAATAAAAATCTACAGACAGATATCCACACATTTATCTTCATTGTGGCACTATACACAGTGGCCAGGTTTGAGAATCCCCTTAGGTGCCTGTCAGTGAGTGAGTAGGTAAAGGGTGTGTGTATAGATTAGATATAGATATAGATATAGACACCATGGAATATTATTCAGACATAAAGAAGAACAAAATCACATTATTTGCAGGAAAATGGATGGATCATCACATTAAGCAAAATAATGCTAGACTCAGACAAATGCCATGTGTTTTCTCTCATACATGTGGGATAGTAAGGTCTTTTTTTCTTTAAAGACATGAAAATGGAAGTAATTCTAGTTTGGAGGGAGGGACCAGCGTGGGAAGGAGGGCAAGAAGAGGTGAAGGAAGGTAAGGTGGATATGACTGAGTACAATGTGTACATGGATGAGAATGCACAGTGAAGCTCTTTATGTTGCACAGGTATACAAGCTGATAGAAGAAGGAAAAGAGACACCTGTCACTTTGAGTAAATTCTAATGGGAAGGAATCATGCTTTTAAAAATAGTGTGCTTTCTATGAACACAGACTCTTGGCTGTGGTGTTCTTCTTCCCAGAAGCATCAGAAGAGATCTGTAGAGGAACTCTGTCCATGAACCTCCTCCTGGTAGTGCTCTTCCCCACACGAAGCTGCAGTGGGTCACTCTGTCACCCTCTGTCACTCCTTGTCTAGATGCCTCTTTTAGAATCCTAGGTCAGCCACTGCCTGTTGTTTACATTCAGGCCCTCCCATCCAGGCTCTTTTCTGAGATATGCATTACGTAAAATTACGAATTTAAACTAATCTTCTGGTCTTGCCACTTTTGTTTGTTTTTGTTTTTTGAGACAGGGTTTCTCTGTGTAGCCTTGGCTGTCTTGGCACTTACTCTATAGACCAGGCTGGCCTTAAACTCAGAGATCCACCTGCCTCTGCTGGGATTAAAGGTGTGGGCAACCACCACCTGGCTGATTTTATCAGATTTAAAAGTTTCCAAAGCTTTGATTTGAATTAAATGACTTTTCTAGTGTGTTATATGTTTTGCCTTAATTTTTAAGTTAGCCAACAAGGTGTAATGGGTTTTATATTGCATTTTGGTGCATGTATATTATTATACTTTGTTCTCATTAATCCCTCTTCTCCACTGCACCACCATCACCACCTCTTTCTGCCCTCTGGCTGGTTCTCTTCCTTCCTTCAGATCATCTCACCTGCTTTGTGTTAGCATGTTAAGACTCCTTTTCCCTCTTAAAGCCTTTCCTCCTCTCATGAGCTCCCTTCTAGTTTCATGGTCTCTTTTCCCTGCACCTACCTACTACCCCACCCCCAAATCCAGATTCCGAATATTAAAGAAAACACAGTTTTTAGCTTTCTAAGTTTGGCTTGCTTCATTTAATAGGATAGTTCCGTTTCCTAGCTGTTATGAATAGAGCAACAATAAACATGGTTGTGTAATATCCAAGAGTGATAAGCTGGCTCATGTGGTACTTCTGTTTTTAGTTTTTTTGAGAGACCTCCAGGCTGGTTTCGTCTGTCTTTCCACTAGCAGTTAATTAGAGCTCCTCTTTCCTCCTGTCCTCACAGCACTTGTCTTGGTGGTAGTCCTTCTGACCAGCAACTGAGAGCTGCGTTTCCCTGTGGCTGAGGCTGCTGGGTGGTCTTAAGCATTTACTGGCTATCTGTGTCTCCTCTCAGAACTGAGTGTCCAGTTCATTAGCCCATTTATTAGCTGGATGGTTTGAGGTTGGCTTTAATTTTAGATTTCTTCAAATATTTGAAATTTTAATCCCCTGCTTGTCTTGTAATTGGGAAAGATTTTTTTTTTTTAAAGATGTATACAGTGTTCTGCCTGCATGCATGCCTTCACACCAGAGAAGGGCACCAGATCTCATTATAGATGGTTGTGAGCCACCATGTGGTTGCTTGGAAATGAACTCAGGACCTCTAGAAGAGCTGTCCTTGCTCTTAACCTCTGAGCTATCTCTCCAGCCCCTGGGAAAGATTTTTTAAGCAGTGTAATTTTTGTGGACTGTGGAGTTTGTCAAAGATCTTTTCAATGTTTTCCTTTTGTCGCTTCACTTTGCAGTCAGGGAATGGAATGCCGGCTCTAATACCCACTTGAAATTAGAGTTTCCAGTTAATGCTGAAGAGAACTGCTTGGGTTCTCCCTCCCTGTCCCTTTCCATTTGTTCAGCTGTGTAGGAACCTGTACTCACTCTTTCAGTTTAGTGAATAGTCAAGGTAGGGACTGGAAGGCCCCAGGCAACTAAGTGCCTTGAAAATAATGTCATTTATTTAGAAAATATTTGAAACCATATGCTCCAGAGGCCAGAAAGTTAGTGATCTCACCCTTCCATCTTGTAATTATTATTGTTATTATTATTTTGTGCCCATATGCAACAGCAAGAATGTGGATCGGTTCTCTCTTTCCACCTTTATGTGGGTTCCAGGGATCAAATGCCGGTCACCAGGCTTGTGTAGCAAGTGCGTTTACCCCTGGGCCATCTTTTTAAATAATTGTTTCAACATGTAGAGCAGGCTGGCCTCGAACTCATAGATCTATGTGCCTCTGGCTCCCAAGTGCTGGGATTAAAAGCGTTCAACACTACCGCCTGGAAACACTGATTGTTTTTTGAAGTGTGTGTATGTACACATGTGCAAGCTGCACACATGCCAGGACAGGACAGAGGACAGCTCTCAGGAGGATCCATCCCTCTGGCACCCAAGTGTTCAACTCCAGTGGGGAGATCTATGCACTGGGGCCACTGAGCCCTCCTCACTGAGTTGTATCAAGATTTTAAAAACCATTGAGTGGTAATTAAAATCCTACACTTAAGCTTTTAAACTTTTTAAAAAGTACGTTTAGCTCATATTTTAAGGTCATTATGGCCTGTTCTGATTTTCTTCTAAACTTTATATTATATTTATATGTTCTGTATCACTTTAAAGTACTTGGAAAAATTTTTGTAGTCTAAAAATAGGATACTGTTTACAACAAGTCTTGTATGAAAGTAAATCCTAGAGAGAGAGAGAGAGAGAGAGAGAGAGAGAGAGAGAGAGAGAGAGA
>CABHPH010132895.1:26820-48871 GCA_902168325.1 Peromyscus nudipes
AGAGAGAGAGAGAGAGAGAGAGAGAGAGAGAGAGAGAGAGAGAGAGAAATCTCTGCCAAAGGCTGTGAGGGTGACATAGGCATGGTTAAGAGCAATAAGTATGTGAGAATTCCTGAAATTGGGCACTTTGAATTTTGTTAAGGTTGTTCAGAATAAAGGATCACCCACTTCTTGCCAGACTGAAGGTAATTATACTAGTAGTGGTAACTTAGTTTAAGCGTCATTAGGCAATGCCTATATTCAGGATTCCCATGCCATCTGCGGCCAGGTTCTGTCCTCTTGGTGTTCTCGAGGATTAGCTAAGATGATAGGGAGAAAGTTCTTAGCACTAGCCATGGCTTGAATGCTCAGTAGACATTACCTTTAGTAATAATCTTGTAAGTTTTCCCTTACCCTGCAGTTATTTTTAAGTATAACATGGAGTTCACACCTCTGGCAAGAGGAAGACATTATCTGGTTTACCCAAAATACAATTGTAAATCCAATTGAATTGTCTCATGTCTCATGTTTTACATACTTGTTTTCTGTTAATGAATCCAGGTAACTCCATTTCCAAGTACTGGATTTATAAATGGGTTTACATCTCCGACCTTCAAACCTGCAGCGTCTCCTCTGACATCACTCAGACAGTATCCTCCTAGAAGCAGGCAAGTTCCAATGGTGTTTCCGATGCTCACGAGCTTCATTTTCACTGTCCCAGGTTATCTGTAATGAGAGATCTGTGTAACCACTAAGAATGCTTATCAGAGATGAAACTTAAAACTATAATCTATATAAAGACTAAACCCCAAAGCTGGCTGCCAGGAGTAAGGAAGAGATTCTCTTCAAAGAAGGCTTTTGGGACAACTTTTACCATGTGTTCATTAAGTAGGAAGCAGATCTTGACACATATTTCACATTAGCATGCTCATTCTATACTCCTTGATTGTGTTATAACTCAGCATATACAAACATCTCATTTGCAGGAATCCTAGTAAGTCTCATCTGCGCCATGCGATTCCTAGTACAGAGAGAGGGCCCGGGCTCCTAGAAAGTCCTTCAATATTTAACTTCACTGCAGATCGATTAATTAATGGTGTCCGGAGCCCACAGACGAGGCAAGCAGGGCAAACTAGAACACGAATACAGAACCCTTCAGCTTATGCCAAGAGAGAGATTGGAACTGGGCGTGTGGAGCCAAGTAGTCTTGAATCCTCTCCTGGTTTAGGGAGAGGAAGGTAAGTCACATGCATATTTTGTCAAGCAGATATTATGTACCTATCATGAACTACTAATACTTTGCATTTTAATTTAGATGTTTTATAATATCCTAATTCATTTCAGAAAAAATCAAGCTGTAAACATCAAAGGTTTCCCTTAATTCCTCAGGAATGTTGTTGGTTTTAGAGCAGAGACTTAAATGTGTTTTTTGGTTTTGGTTTTTGTTTTTTGTTTTCTTAAAAGCATGGCATTTTCTTTCATAACACTACAGCTGGCATGTAAGAGCTGTCCAGTATCTAACCTCTGCTCGTCCTGACTACAGTCTCACCTTGGAGTTAGCCCTGGCCCTCTAGGTCGCTGGTCTTGATAGAGGTGGCCTCCAAGGTGTGTTCCCCCAGGTTCCTGTTCTTGCTACTTTACAGCTGGTAGTAAGGAGGGCTGAGCATGTAGGTCAGCTGTAGAGTGCATGCCTAGTAAACCAGGTCCTGGATCAATGCCTAGTGCTCCACAAAAATCAAATGAAGTGGGATTGCGCTGGCAACAGGCTGTAGTTGGCAGATACAAGAGTTTGGTAGCCTGACAAACCAGCATTGAAATTCCATTTCTACTAAACTTACTTAGAAACCAAAGCTGCTGTTGTGAGGCAGTGCCTTTGGTCACAGTATTTCCGTCCTTAGGCAAGTAGTTCTTAGAGTCTTGGTGTTTCTTGTCATTCCCTGGGGTTCTTCCCATACACTGTGAATGTAAACTGCTGTACTTCCATTTCTTCTCCCTGTGACCTCTAGTGCAGTTTCTTCTTTCTTGCTCACTGTCTCGTCTTCGGCCGTTTATACCTCCTCTACAGAGGTGAGATTAGAAAAGACATAGGTGGGTCTCAGAGTTTGCACCCTACCCAGTGTTGACTGGGCCAGTTGCTAATGGGATAAAGCCTGTCAGGATCTTCCTCTGACAAACGCTGAGCAAGAACCTCAGCCTGTCCAGGTTTTTCTCTTTTAACCTACCTTGAAAAATTTAAGTGGGGGCAGGGGGAAGTCCTCAGTTTTCCATATGTAAATATACAGCATGATTAGTGACTCATTGAAACTCAAAATGTTGATTCCTCTTTCTTGGCACATACAGAACAAAGGCACACCCCCAAGATAGGGCAGATTTGGGTCTAGACCACCACAATAAAGCAGGTATCACAGCAAAGTGAGTGACTTGGGTTGCTAAAGGTTGGGATGGGTGTGCAGTGCCCAAGAATAAGACACTAGTGTCTTTTTTCTTTGTTTTACAAAGCATATGCTGCTGTTTAGTTTACTCACAGAATTTTTATATTGGGAGTCAGATCTCTCACCCCCTGCTGCTGTCTAATCACCCAGTTAAAGTTTCAACCTTTTATTGTCCATCCACACTATTGGCAAGACCTGGGTCAGCAGTAGATCTATCTCAAGAAACCATCTTTTCACTGATCTGTATGAAACAGCTTCTCAGCCATTGAAGGGTGAATGAGGTCACAGTCAAAAAGCTCTTGAGGCTCACTGAAGCCCGAACTCCTGTAACTGTTGCTGTCTTGACCGCTTCCCATTGATCACAGGCATTTTAGCAGCACCTGAAGTGTGGGTCCTTTCCAGAAAGCGTTCAGTTGACTTTGTCTTTCAGAAGGATCACTGTTGTCCATGAAATGTAGTTTCCTATTTGTGTGTGGGGTAAACAGGCTACATGTATCATGTTTATCAACTTTGAGTCTTGCTTCTCAAGTCCCATGCACCTTCATTTTGGGGACAGTGTCTCTTATGGAACTGGAGCTCACCAGTTAGGCTGTTGACTCCAGGGTTCCCCTTTCCTGAATACCCCAACACTGGGATTGTAAGCATGCCCACTTGGCAGTTTTATTTTTGAGAGTCTATGATGTTTCTCTAATGTTCTTACGTGTGTACAGACATACATGTTTGGATGATGCACGTGTCGAGGCCAGAGACACTGCCAGCCATCTTCTTCTATTACTTTGCACCTTGTTTTTTGAAACGGGGTCTCTCACTGAACCTGGAGTTGACAGTTAGGCAGGTTTTGCTGGCCAGTGAGCTCCAGGGATCTATGGCTGTAGTTCTCTGTGCATACTGTGGTTATAGATGCAGCCATGACCACCTGGCTTTTGTGTGCCCTAGAGATCCAAGCTCAGGTCTTCATGCTCGCATGACAGGCAATTTACAAACTAAGCATCTCAGTCCCAGTGCCCAGCTTTTAAAAAGGTGAGTTCCGAGGCTCTAACTCAGATTTTCATGCTTGAGCAGCAGGCATTTTAGGACTATCTCTCCAGCCCCTGTGAAGTATGTTTCTTAAACAGTAGGACCTAAAAGTTGAAATTAGTTTTTGACCCACGACTACAGAATGCATATTGTGTTAGTTTTTGTGAACGTACTATTAATCTTGTTATGTATTTCCGTCAGAGCTCTTGAATAGCCAGATGCATTGGCATCAAATAATAATCTGGTCCTCAGCTCCAGGAAAAAATAATAATAATAATCTGAAACAATCTTTTCCTTGAGTAACACATTTTCAGTACGCTCTTAAAACGTTCAGTAACCGAGTCGTAATAGTCTTGGGAGAGTCAGCCAGTCCGTTAAAGCTAGGCATTGACTTCTCCGCAGTTGTTAAGTCCTAGATTGTGTCCTCTTTCAGTGGGAAACTATTTGACTTAGGGAAGTCGCTGGGTCTTCTGGGTAGCTCACTGCAGCCTCTGCCGCAGTGCCCGCTCCTTCACTTGTGCTTTGGTGTAACAAAATACTTCTTTCCTGAATGTCACGTGCCAACCGCTGTCAGCATCTACAACTTCCTTGCCTCTCTTAACCCTCACAGGGTTAAAAAGAGGGAACCTGCTAGCCTTTGGACTTGGTCTCTAGGAGTACTGTGACTGGTTTGGTCTTCTGTGTGGGTCCCTGGAACATCCTCTCTACCAACAGGAAGGTCAACTGGCTCTCTTGTCATCTACGTATTCACTGGCTGATGGTGTGATAGGTGTTCAGCTTCTCTCTGCCTCTGACATTTCTTCTCACTCAGCTTAATCATTTCTAGATTTTAAAGAGAAAAACATGTGACTCTTCTTTTCACTTAAACATGTGTAAGCCACTGGATAATTCATTTCAGTATTGTGAAAATGTTTGTTTGGCTAGGGCTGCCACTTGTGAAAGTTAGTAGCCATGAAGACAACAGTGGAAGAGGAGGGAGAGTCTCTTTGCTTTTAGTGCAGTTGGAGAGTTTAATTTGAACAGTTTGAAAAAATTCCTGTTTTCAGTGATAGCGCCAACATCTGTGGAGCTGCGGTAGGTTGTGAGACAAGCCACAGGCACCATGGCTTGGTAGAGCTAACACCGGCCTGGGAGCCATCAAGGACAAAAGCTACACCAGCCATTTTTATACCAAATCGGTTAATGGAGACTGAGAACTCAGAGGGAGCACTGAATAACACAGAGCTAGTGACATCAGGTGGCAGCCACAAACCCAGTGGTCACGTTTGGGGTTCTAAGGCTAAAATCTTGAGAGAAGGGAGCCTGGAGCACAGATCTCCTGGGTTCAACAGGCACAGTGTAAAGAGAGTGTAAACTGAAGAGTAAATTCCTGTGTCTTTCCAGCCCTTGTTAATAAAAGCTTAACAAAGCCTCCTGTCAGAGGAAAAGCAGTGTTTTCAGAATCCCAGCCACCTAAAAAAAGAAAAGAAAAAAAAAATGAAATAAAAAGGTAGGGCTGAAACTAGATAGTATCTTGCTAACCAATATGTTCTGCCTCTTTGGTGACAGTCACTGTCAGTCTCCCAACAGTATTTGAGCTTCCAGGTAGCCACTGGAACAAGGTTACATTCTTACCAGAGAGACCAGGCTTTGTACTAATGGAGATTCTCACTCTCTTCTCAACAAAGGGGTCAGGTTTCCACTTAATCTGTGACCTAAGTAAGGACTTGCACACCTCACTTATGAATGAGTATAGCTTTTAGTCCTTGTTTCTGAACCATGGACTGATAAAAGCGGAATTAGTGAGTAGTTTCCTTCTCTCTCCATCATATGCCCTGTGTCCAGAGAGCCTATGCAGAAACGGGAGGGGTGATCTAGTTCCTCCTTCCTGAAGGACCTGATCTTCCACAGAGTTCGCATTTCCTCTTCTATTGTTTTTCCTTGAGAGTGTGTTACTCATCAACTTTTTCTGTTGGTCTGAAGCACTAAGTGGTTGCTATAGAGCCTTCAAGGCTTCAGTCATGTATCTGCTACCCTTGTGCATGCCAAGGTCAGTATAGTGAAAAACTCCAAATGCCAGCTGGTGATCTGTCTTAGATACAGAACAGAAGCATGCCCATGTGGGATCCAAAACCTGCGAACTCCCAGCATCTCAAGTGCAAAACTGCATGGTGCTGGGACCATGCCTCTGCCTGTGTCTCTGCTACAACAAACCACACACTGTGAGCAGCAGTCCTTTGGCTGTGTCTTCTCTCTGCAGTCACTATCAAGGGATGGACACTGAGAGCATGTTCCAGGATGTCCTGTCATTCCATGGGGTTACTGCACTTGGAGCTCCTAGTGGTCTATTGAGGTGCTCTAAGGGCAGCCATGCATTTTGTGGGCTCCACTGACAGGGAGCCACTGTTGTTAGATGGTGTTGGTGCACAGACACCTGAGTGAAGCTAGCCCACTGTGGAGCCTGCCTGTCGTCTTAAGGCAGCAACTGTAGCACAGATGTTCACAGTGCCCATGCCATACCAGAACTTGTCACCTCTCATCCGAGTGCCCAGAGGCCTGGTCATGATGGGACTGAGGGCCCTGTTCCAACAGGTTGAAGGTGACTGTTCATGCCCACCTTTATGGCATAATAACTTGTCTGTGCTCAGGGATTTAGCCCCTACTAGGCTAGCTCAGCAGAAAGCCAGATTCTGTTTCCTTCAGGAGAGTCAGTTTTCTGCTCGAGACAGTCTGGATCCACTCCAGAACCAAAAAGGTTTGTATCCTAGAGGCTAGCCAGAGGGTCTTTAGAGCCTCCCTCAGACCTCTTATTCTAATAGGAACACTTCAGACAAAAGCATGTTTTTATTTTCTATAAATAAATAAATTAATAATATCTAAATTCCTTTTAAGTTTATATAATGCATAGCCTTTGGGGAATCTGTGCAGTTAAAATGATAGAAGGGATAAAAAAATAAAAATGAAATTGCCATTTGAGATTCGTGTGTGGCTTGTTAAACCACATAAACCCATCCAGGAAACTGTAAATATGGATTCTGTGGCTCACTGTACTGCTGCAGGGTACAGACTCCCAGCCTTGCTGCCCAGTGTCTGGCTGCTTGCTGTTGATAAGGAAGGCAAGCCTGGGTTTTAGGGCACTTTCAGGATTTAGAAGTTCTTATGTGGCTTTTGCAGTAAGGGATAATCATGGTATTTTACTAACGTTTTAAATCGTTCACCTATATAGTTTGGTGTCAGATTTTGTATATATATCTTAACATTCCAGCTGAAGGGACAGTTAAACATTCAAATCTTAAAAATTCTAAGTAGCCAGTAGATAAGTTGTTACAATAATGATTTTTCTATTATCTGTCTGGATATCTCAACTTGATTTACTGTCAACATTTGGATTTTGTTGTTTATACTTAATACAGTAAGACCATCTTGTTATATGATCTGATGCAGGCTAACCTTAAGCTTGTCATCTTCCTGCCTCAGCAACCCCAATATTAGAACTGCAGGCATGTGCTATGATGCCTGGGTTTTGATTGTCTTTTTAAAGTTGACTTTTAGAATCAGTTTCTTCATGAAAGATTAAAAATATTAATGACTGACTGAATTTGATGCATACTGCTGTGAATATATGAGAAAACATAAGCTTGGCAAATTTTCCAAGTAAGGAAAAAAAAATAATGGTCTTTTTGCTTTCTACTCCTAGGAAAAATTCCTTTGGCTATCGGAAGAAAAGAGAAGAGAAGTTTACAGTGAGTACATAAAGTGGTGTGTGTGTGTGTGTGTGTGTGTGTGTGTGTGTGTGTGTGCGCTCACGTGAACTCATACACTTGGATACGTAAGAGCCAGAAAGAGACTTCAGGTGTCTCATCAGTGTCTCCTTATTGTCTTGAGACGGTCTCTTACTGCACTGGAAGCCCACTGCTTGAGGTAGGCTGGCTGCCAGTGAGCTCCCTAGATCATTCTGTCTCCACCCATCAATGCTGCAGTTCCGGACACATTGCTGTGTTTATCTTTTTACCTGAGTGCTAGGGATATGAATTCAGGTCATTATGTTTGCAGAGCAAGCAACTCTGTTCACCAAACCATTTCTCTAGCCCCAAATGCTTATTTTTACAAGACATTTAAATCTAATAGTAAGCAAACATCAGAGTTAACTAAGTGGATTAAGGATAAGATCTGAGGAGGAACATTGCAAAAAAACTTTAATGTGATATCCTTAAGGTGATAACTGATATTTTTGGCCTAAAGAAGAAAGGATTATGTAGTTTTTAGAAATACTGATGACCAACTGGTTTATGGTGCTGTGAACAGTTACAGGTAGGATTCACTTTTATACTTAGTACAGTCTACATGTGGCTGCAGTGTGGAGAACTATAGTGGGATTATAAGCAGGACTTCTCCCATCCACTGGGAAACATCTAAGACTCAGAGTGGATACTAAAACCTTGGCTAATAGAAGGCGTCTTGCCACACACGGAGGTTGTAGCTTCAGAAGTGCAAGGTGCAGCAGCCAGACGAGCATAAGTTTGTCTCCCTTTGTGGCCCCGTGAGCTTAGTTTGTACCTCGGGACAGTTGAGAATAATCACTTTTTTCTCAACAGGAAGCACTCTTTGGCTTCTCTCTGGCTTATCTGACTTTCTACTTACTGCTTTTGCATTTGGGCACCAACTACTTTTGCATTTGGCCACCATTATTAAATGAAGTAAGGGTTACTTTGAATAAGCTCTGTAAGATCACATTTGATCTGATTACCAAGAAGGCTACTAAACAAGCATTTGTGAGGGCACATAACCAGGTAAACTTCAGCTAAAAAATTTCCAGTACACCCTGAATTTGTCACCTTAGATACATTTCATCCTTTAACTTGCTTACATTTGAATTTTTTAATATTACATTTGTGTGTGTGTGTGTGTGTGTGTGTGTGTGTGTGTGTGTGTGCATGTGCATGTGCACATGCTCGGTGCATATATGAGGGTCAAAGGACAACTTATGGGAGTGTGTTTTTTTTCTTTCTACCATGTGGGTCCCTGGGGATTAAACTTAGCAGGAGGTATCTTTGAATCCTCTCGCTGGCCCACTGCTTGCATTTAAACTCTGCTTTTTTCCTATTGGTCTAAATTTCAAGTTAAGTGAACCCTAGAAATCACTCGTGCAACATTTATAGACTTTTCAGACAGTTGTGACAGCTGGAAGATTCTTTGCCTTGCTTTTGTGCTACCCTTGTCTCTCCACACTTGTGTGACCTTCTGGGGTGTCATTGTGTTGCAGAGCAGTCAGACTCAGTCTCCAACACCACCAAAGCCTCCATCACCAAGTTTCGAACTGGGGCTGTCCAACTTCCCCCCATTACCTGGAGCTGCAGGCAATTTGAAGGCAGAGGACTTGTTTGAAAACAGGCTTTCCAGCTTGATCATAGGATCTTCAAAAGAAAGAGTAAGCTATGTGTTACAGCTGTAAAGTTTGCTGATGTTTTCTAAGCACTGATGTTGTGCAGGGACCTGGCCCAAGTTCTTTACACACATTAAAAGGAGAAAGGAATTGAAAGAGGTTTAAGGTTTTGGGTGACTTGTGTTGCTCACTTGGTGTTGAAGCCAGGTCAAGCCGCCCTTGTCTTGCCGTCTGCTGAGGTTGCTGTGGCGCCTGTGCTGTACAGGTGGGTAGATTAATTGTTGCTGGTGACGTTTAAAGCCCTTTTGTTTCAGGAAACAGAATAAGATACAAGAATCTGCATTACGCCAGAAATAATCTACATAGTGTTAGTAGCTAGAAGCTTAGAGTCACTTTGTTGTCATCTGGTGATTTCAGGCAAACTCTAGGCTGCCACAAGGTCGTTCACTGCAGTGGTCACCACTGCTAGTCTCAGCTGAGCTCCTCAAGTCTAAAGAGATTCCTTCCCAGAGCTCCTACAATACAGATAGCTAACAGCTTGGCAGTGGGATTTGCCCCCTGCCAGTAGCAGTGTTCAAGGCTCTGGCACATGCAGAAAAAGGACTTTGTGCCTACTTACTAAAGTATGGCTGAGTGCCGGCCTGGTGGGGGTGGGGTGGATTGTAGAGTAGTCCTGGCTCTAGGCATTCCTCATGCTGCAGTTGTCAGCTGTGGCCGTACATCAGATGGTACATCTGTCGGGGGTGGGGGGGCACCACTCCACAGCCAAATGTAGAGCCACGGTAGTGGCGGCGGTAGTTACGGCAGGTGACTTTGCTAGTGCAGTATCTTGAGACTAAGGTCAGGTAAAAAGTTGAGTTCTTTTCATGTTGAGAAGTGTAATTGCTGCTGTTTTTAGCCATGGAAACTATGCTTTCCAAGAGTCCATATTATCTAGTCAGGGTAACATGTTAGAACTGGGATGTCTTAGAACTTACAAGTCTTAATGTCCACATGAATAATTTCCAATTGCCTTATAAAACAGTAGAGAATTATGCATTTCAACAGTTATGAAGGCTTGTTTTCAAGTTATGGTCTCCCTTAAGTGATAGGTAAATAACACTGGCAGCCCTCCTCAGTTTCACAGACAGTTACTGCTTTGAATGTGCTTGAGTTTCTGTGCAAAGCCTTTCTTGAAGAAAGAATTACTGCTTTCTGAAAGGCGGAGCCTGGCTCTGTGGCCAAGTTACACAGTCTCTGCTGCTTGGGACATTAAGCCATAGAACCCCTCCTTGCTTGACATAGGGTTTGTGACTCTTTGTAAAGTGTCACATGTGTCAGTTTAAATAGAGGCAGAGTTGAACATATGTTGAATCTGAGAATGCTTTTACAAATAAGAAGTCATCGGCTGCCCTGTGTTTTAGCAAGCTAGGTCCCTTTCATGTGAGCAATCATAAGTACCTCTGGTTCTCAAGCCAGCAGAATCTCACCCTAGCCCCAGATAAGAGGTTAAATTGTGCCATTCTCCCAAAGCTGCACTTCCAGCTACTTTGTTACCTTTGAACTTTTACCTACTTTGAAAAGAAAGGCAGTTAGAAAATTTTGTCTTTTTATATTTTAACTTATAACCAATTATTTACTTGCTCTAAAATCGCATCCTGGGTTAATGACATATGAGTAAACTTGTATGAATTACAGCTGCACTGAGTAGGTCATTGTTGGAGTAATTTCTCATTCACTCAGGTCTTAGCATAGTGACCTTGCCTGTTAAATTGGGTAAAGCAGGTTTGTAGGCCTGCTTCAGGGGTGGTTTGTGGATTCAGGTGAGAGCTCCTGTGGGTATCTTCCACCTACCACCAAGCACTTAATTTATGTGGGTGTGGATTCGTCAGTCTTTGTTTTGTAATAGTGACACCAGTGAACCATAGTGTACTGTCTTGGTAATTCCGTCCCTGCCTGGGGAGTCCTGACGTGGCAGATGAGTAAGGTGTGTTTGGAAGCTGTTCACTGAAAAAGACAAGCTTACAGATAGTTACAGTGCATTAAGAGGACAGAGTGCTGGGCAGCAGATACAACTCAAAATGTTGTTGTGTTTGCTGGAGGCTTCTGCTCCTATGGCTTTGTGCTGGGACCTGGCAGTTTGTTGGTAGGACCACTGGTTCTGTTGGTTTGGAGGGTGGATACACCATTCCAGCATCAGTCAGTCAGGGGTTTGGGAAGCAGGCTCTACAGGTGGGTTAGAGATTGCCATGGTTTTAATGGTTAGACCCTTAACTTCTTGGGCAAAGATCTGACAGCTCGTAAATTGCTACTTTAATGATTTCAGAACCTCAGTGCAGATGCAAGCACAAACACTGTTCCTGTAGTGGTCCCCAGAGAGCCTTCCGTGGCAGCACCCTGTGCTGTGTCAGCAGCATTTGAACGGTCCCCTTCCCCAGCCCATTTACCCGAGTAAGTATCAGTGTTCTACCAGCCCTCTGCCGTGTACAAGTGGGAATGACCTGTAATGTTACATATGATTCTTAAACCAGATGGCATTTTCACAGGGATCCCAAGGTGGCCGAAAAGCAGAGGGAAACCCACAGTGTGGACAGACTCCCTTCTACCCCTACTACAACTGCATGTAAATCAGTGCAGGTGAATGGAGCAGCAACAGTAAGTGCTTTGCCTGCCTTCCACAGCACTCAGGCGTTCTATATAGGTGCTGCCTCAGCCTGTTTTTAGTCATTCTAATTTGATTGGTTTTCATTTGTGTGTGCCTTCATTTCTCTACCACATTGCTGAGCCTCTCTATTTCAGTTACTATCTCTCAGATAGTAACAAGGTCCCAACTCTGTCCTGTATGGAGGTTGGTCATTTCTGCATTTACTGTGTGTATTGTATATATGAAAAAGAATTAAGCAGAATGACTAAAAAGAACAACATGATGTTCTTTTTGCCTTGTTTAAATCCCAGTGTTTCTGCTAGGTATGGTGGCTCAGGCCTTTAGTTCCAATGCTTGGGAGACAGAGCAGGACAGTGCCTGCAGGTTTGAGGCCCCTGGTTTACATAGCAAGTTGCAGCCAGCCAGGGATACACAGTGATGCAGTGAGTCTCAGGTCTAGTAGTTTCTGTCCTTGATGATCTAGCATCTCTTACACGGATTTGCATCTTCCTTAGCTTGGTGTTGAGGTAAGTCTTTAAGTTAAAATTGCATTAGGTATGGTGGCACGCACCTGTAATCCCAAGACTTAGGAGGCAGAAGCAGGAAGATCAAATTTCCACAAGTTCTGTGTAAGTGCCAGACCAGCTAGGGCTACACAGTAAGACTCCATCTTAGACTTAGGAAGTGGAAGCAGGAGGTCAGGAGTTGAAGCGCAACTCACATACTGAGGCTAGCCTGCACTACATAGGATACTATCTCAATAAATACATAAATGAAGGAACGAACAAATAAATGAATAAGGCTCACAGGACCACTGTGCCACACCATCGCAGTTTATTCCCTGTGTAAGCAGAGCACTTGCAGATGTCCTGTCTTGGTCAAGGGAAGCAGGGTTTGTACCTTTTTTCCCCCTTGAGCCTCTTAAGCTCCCATAATATTCTCGAGAATGCTTAAAGGCTTCATGCTGGGCAGAGTTTGGTTACCATTTCATGTTGTTAGCCATGTTAGAGGGGTTAGCTCTATAGTCTCTTGGGAGGAAAAGTGTACTGCAAGGAAGGGAGTGGTTTTTTTGTTATGTTTTGTTTTGTTTTAACCAAAACATCTGTGTTTTTTAAGCTTAAAAAAAAAAACCAAATTTTTCCCAAAAAACATTAACTTAGAAAAATGGATGTATTTTCTTTTCACAGAAACTTAGCTTTATAGAGTCTAGACAAATAAAAAGCCAGAATCTAACGTAAGTCAAGGAAATCCATTCATGCTTCAGGCTCCTCTCCTCGAGGAAGCAGCATTGTTATATTATTCTTCTTTAGTAATCCTTCGTTCTTCTTGAGTAATTTCAAACTCTGTGACTTATTCCAGCACCAACTGACAAAGTCATCAAATCCTAGAAATGTACCAACAGTTGTGTCTAAATTAGGGTTTTTATTGCTGTAAAGAAACACCATGAACATGGCAACTCTTACAAAGGAAAACATTGAATTGGGTGGCTTGTTCAGTCCATTATTATCATGGCAGGACATGGCAGTGTGCAGGCAGACATGGTGCTGGAGAAGGAGCTGAGAGTCCTACATCTTGATCTGCAGGTAACAGGAAGTGAACTAATGTAGGTGAAGCTTGAGCATAGGAGACCTCAGAGCCCACCCTTACAGTGACACACTTTCTCCAACAAGGCCACACCTCCTAATAGTGCCACTCCCTATGAGCTTATGGGGGCCAAAAATCTGTCACAGTGAGAATTCTTGATCCTATATGCTTGTCCACAGCTCTAGTGACAGGAGCTTTGATGACAGTCATTTTAGCTGCCATGGACATGCCAGAAGTTGCTACTGGAGTTTGTGAATGTTTTAAAAGTAAAAATAACCAAGAAGATGGAATTTTACTTAAAATTAAAGCTTTATTTTACGTAACTTCATTCCTGTCACTTTGTACCCATAATCTCACATTTTGTGTTTCCAGGAATTGCGAAAGCCCAGTTATGCGGAGATTTGTCAGAGAACGAGTAAAGAGCCTCCATCCTCCCCATTGCAACCCCCAAAAGAACAAAAGCCAAACACTGTCGCCTGTGGGAAGGAGGAGAAGAAGCTCACTGAACCTGTGGAGAGATACAGAGAGCCCCCTGCCCTCAAGTCCACTCCTGGGGTCCCCAAAGATCAGAGGAGGCAGCCTGGGCGCCGACCCTCGCCTCCAGCTGCTGGGAAGCGTCTAAACAGGGAACAGAACACTCCCCCCAAGTCTCCTCAGTGAAAGCCGGATGCCTGGGAGGGGTCTGGAAGAGCTGTATTCACCACAAACGAAGCTCTCCCACTCAGTACGGAATGAGCCGCTGGTTAGGAGCTTGCAGTGTCTGTGAGGCCCATGGGATGCCTGCAAGTTATTTTCCTTCTGTGAGTCGGATTTTCCCCCTCTTGAAAAAAAAAATCTATTTTTCAGGATTTAATTATATAATATAAACCTTATTTTAGGTTGGTGCTTAACTGGAGGTGACGCAGAAGTCTGTTTTTCAGGATAGAAAATGTATTTATCCTAACAAATGGATATTTTTTATTAAGCCTCCACGTGGCTCTGAATGCAAGCTATATATGAGTTTTTCTAAATTAAGGGAACTATGCTACTTCATTTTTTTTTTTAAACAACTGGTCTGCAAGTGCATATGGGTAGGGTGTCCCCAACAGATGGATGAGGGTTGATGGCGCAAGCAGGGGCAGCCTTGGCCTCACAGAGCAAGGGACTGGCAATGTCAGGGCACTGGCATACTGGCACAGGAGCTGTGTTTTCATCTAAACCGTTAGTTGACAGGAAATTCTAGCTTTAAAAAAGATACCTATGTATATACAGTTCTTTTTGACCTCGTGGGCAGAAGGACCTGCAAAGAGCACCCTAGAAAGACCTGAAACCTTTGAGTTTGGATGTCCTGCGAGCAAGTAACCAGCTTCTCACTCCAGTTCCAAGTGGCTATTATGTAAAATAAATTCAAAGCACATTGTGAATAGAACCTAGATGGTAATAGAAACTCTGTTGCCCACTGACATCATACCATGAAGTTACACCATGATGTTTTGGTCCCTGTGAGCAGGCTACCTGGCTCCCAGCCTCCAGTGCTTGCTCTGTCCGTGTCCCCCCACGCATTCTTGCTGGAGAGTCGTGTCTTAACCAGCTCTGTGTGGATGTCTTCCTGTACCTCTGCTTCGACACGTGGATTTAGAAGTACCTAGCTGTGAGAGAGTGGTGTTTGTGGTCCCCCCTCTGGCTGGTGGAGGACAGAATCCTTGCTCTTTTTACCTCCAAGACAAGGGTCTCACTGATTCTTTCAAAGAAGCACTGCTGCACTTGTGAAGAACAAGGGTGCAGTAAAGTTAGCAAGTTTATAATAAAGTTACAGATAAATTATTTTGTTTTAAAATGCCTAAAATTTTTCTTTAAGTATTCTAAGCAGCAGACATTAAAATAGTTCCTGCTAATTGTAACCATACAGCTTATTCCACAAAATGCTATTTAATAAGACTGAAGTTTGTTTTGGTTTTTTTGTTTTGGTTTGTTTTGGTTTTTTTTTTTCATTTTGTTTTTTTTTTTTTAAAGAAAAAATGATTTCCATCCAATATTTAAAGACTTGAATTTTATTTAAACTTGAAAATGACTTTGCCTTAACTTTTGTATAAGACAGCTTAGAGCTCACGGAGACCGGCCCCTGGGTTGGTGGGAGTGGATCGGTTACTCAGTCACCGTGCGGATCTCCTGGTGGTGGTTTTGCTGAGTACACATACTGTTGTACAAGAACTCCAGTGGTTTTTGTAACATACCTTACAGATCTTCAACAATTGATCTTTTTTCAAATTGTTGAAAAATCCTGTAAATGCAAATAGTCGCTACTGTGTTAAATCTGTGCACTTGGGAGTGTGCTCTGCCTGTACAGTGTAAATAATCAGAACATATGAGAAAGGTACCCTACAGAGAAGAATCTGATAAAAATTATTGATATATTATAAATGTTACTGTTGAGCTGGATGTAGATAAACTAAATGTTGTGGTTTGAGTATTATTTTAATGTGTTAAGGTTTTTCTTTTCCCCTTATACTGGTGTGTTGAACTGATTTTGCCTCTTTGCTGCAAAAGGGAAATGGGAAGTCTTATTAAAAGCCTTTGGATGTTTTCATACTCTTAAAAAGTATGTAAGTACATACTAATCATATCTGATGTTTAAGGGTTTTGAAGGAGAGTATAGAGAGCAGAGACTGGCAGGATCTTCCAATGAGAGTAAAAAACAGAAATGTACTAATTAAAATCATACTTTGCTAAGTGATTTATCCTGCCAGAGGCAAAGATGCCTGATGCATGTAACCATTTCCTTCAGAGCAGCTGTCATTCAGTTACATAGGAATATACGCAGTGCTGTTTCAAATGCCTGTGAAAGGAACATAGGATGAATTTCCTTGTAGATGTCACATCACTGACAAAAAAAAAAAAGAAGAAGAAGAAGAAACAACCAGCCTCTTGAACCCACACTAGCAGATACCGTCTATCTGGAAAGGCGAGCCTGAGGCCTCAGGTCCTTCCCATCACATCTTTCCTGGAAGAGGGGCCAGATTATGATCAGCATCCCTCATCCCCAAGGGTGCTCTCACAGAGGATCCTTGAGTTTTAATGAGAAGTCCTTTCCCCAAGGCTGAGCATTGCAGCACGAAGCGTGTGTGGCAGAGCCAGCTGTAGATGCTTGCTGGCTGCTGGCTGGAGTAGGCTCAGTGGCCGCATGCAGAGCCAGCTGGGCATGTGCACGAGGTCGGGACACTGTAATCACTGCTTAGCCAGTGACAGCCTGGCACCAGGATCTAAAGCCTTGCTCAGATGGGATTTTTTTTTTTAATAGCACTCTTTTTCAGGAAGCAAAGGTGATATGCCAAATAGCTGTGTGATGTCAAAACAGAGACTTCCTGATCACTGAGGTTTTCCACTCAGAAAACAATGGAGTTATCACAATAGGAAGCTGTGGAGGGTGCATGCAGACTCTTGCTATGTCACATACAGCAAGCGTGATATGTGGTTTTCATAATCTATTTTTTAAGTTTACTCATTCCTTTCAGTATCTCAAGGTATAGAATCAGAGATACCACAGTCACAAATGACATTTTTAACTTGTAAAATTGTGTGATGATACTTAATTATCATATGGAAATATGGAATAGGAATCTGGCCCCATTTCACCAGACATGAATTTCAAGTGATTCCGCTCTCAGTAGTCAGTGTCCTGATGTCTCTGTGAATCCTTCCTGTCATTGCATCACTGGTTGCCACTGGTGGGTGGCAAAGAAAAAAAGAAAAAAAAAAAAAAAGAAAAAAAGGAAAAAAAAAGAGGAAAAAAAGTCTTACATTGCTGTATTAGGGTTTCTGCAGTTGATATTGAAAAACTGGTCCAGTTTGTCACAGCAGGCGACTGATGGTGCATACCTGTCTTTGTGTCCCCTTCAGTGAGCTGTAGTTGTGGGTTTGTGTGCTTTGTAGCCTGTTATACGGAAAGCAGCAGACAATCGAAGATTCCAGGAGTGCTAACAGCTGCGAGGCACAGAACGGGAGTGTAACGTGGAAGCTTGCTTGAGGGTTTCTGTTTCTGTTCTACTTTTCATTAAGACTGGAATCAAGCTTACATGTAAACTATCGGTAATTTAAGTTTCCTTTTGTCATTCAGTGTAAAACTGTCTAATTTGAAAAAAAATGTAGGTTATGAAAAATAAAAGATTTAGGCACTGTTCAATTTTTCTTTTGATTCTTTCAAATTAAAATTTTCCTCAAGAATACACCTTTTTTTTTTTTTTTTTAAGATTTTGTTTGTTTCACTCTATTCCCATCACTCTGCATGGGGATGATAAACAGGGGCCCAAATACAGTTCAGGTTTTGAAGTCTTCCAGCCCCCACACTGTAAGATTGAAACATACAGCATGTTGTGTGAGGAACAGAACCCGGGTCCTCTGAAAGAATAACAAGTGCTTGTAACCACTGAGCCATCTCTCTAGCCCCCTCCAGTATAGCTTTTTTGATTGTTTTGTGTTAACCTGAAACTAGTTGCGTGGACCAGGTTGGTTGGAACTCGGCTCTTCCTTCAGAGTTCTGGGATTCAGCATGCACCACCACACAGCTCCCAGTGTTTCTCAGTAGTGAGTTATTTCCCCCAGATTTGTGATGCCTCTTTGTTACCTCCCTCTAACCATCTACATATACCTGGGTCTATCTAGGCTCTGTTTCTATTTCTGTGACACCATTCCCTGTAATTGACCTGTCTTCCATTATTCCCAAGAGTTTCTCTTGTGCAACTCATCCCAGGTTCAGGTAGGTGTGTCCCTGAAGGTGGGTTTTCCATCCCTGAGAATCTCTGTTCTGCTTCCTGTATTTGCTGGTTACATGGTCTCCACGCACAGCACTGGCCACAGAAAATTAAGAGGAGATGGTGTGTGACTTGGTTTGCTGTGCCTTGTAACGAAGCACAGTGATTTACAATGATAATCGCAGCACTGTGGATTGCCTGCTAGGCTTGGCTAAGTGGTTCTGTTGATCAGATGGTTAGACCAACCAGAGAACCAGGATGCTCTCTTCATGGCTCAAGGAGATATGCAAGGACCAAACCTTGTTTAACATACATACACAGAGAAGTTTGAAATTAACTAACTCCTTCCTTGCTTTCTCCATATCTTAACTTTAAGATCCTTTCCCAAGTCACTGGAGAAAACAGCCGATAGAGTAGCACTGTAGACAGCTGACTGGGTCCAAGCAGTTCCTGAGCCAGGTAAGCAACGAGCTTACTTAGATTAAAGGCTGTGGGCTTTTCCTGAGACGCCGGGGGCTGTAGGAAGAAAAGCCCCTACCAGGTTCCCACTGATTAGAGGTTTCCCAGTGCTTAAAGAATCTTCGCTCTCAAGAATGACTGTCAGACAGTACATGCCTAGGTTGCTTGGCCAAATAAGCTGAGCCCTGCCCTCATGGAGCTGGGAAGGTGGCCAGGCCACAGGTGGTAGGGGGCTGTTCTAAGTGGGGTCCTCGGGGGTAGTGCTATTGTTGGAGTTGAACAATGATGAATGCCCAGAATGGAGAGCTTGACCACAGGATCAAGATGGCTGAACTAAGGAAAGCTGGCTGTGGTGAGGAAGCATAGCCTCTAGGGGGAGCTGCAGCCTCCCAAGGAAGTGTCCCCTTTGTATGTTTGGGGTGGAGGGGCCCGACAAGGACCCCCCAGGTTCTCCAGAGTAACAAACTGTAGGTGGAGTCTTGGGTGTGCTGTGTAAATACAGTATTCTGTGTTCAGTCTAAGAAGTTCTATCAAATGGCCCTGAGCAAAAAACAAGTGGGAACTTCTACAAGTAAAACATGGACTATGGTCGTTCTTGTCCTCAGGCCACAGTAGGACTTCTTTTTTTTTTTTTTTTTTTTTTTTTTCAAGTTTTTCAAGACAGGGTTTCTCTCTGTATCCCTGGCTGTCCTGAAACTTGCTCTGTAGACCAAGTTGGCCTTGAACTCATAGAGATCCACCTGCCTCCCGAGTGCTGGGATTAAAGGTTTGCACCACTGCCAGCTCAGCAGTACTTCTTAAGTGTGTCCTCAGCATGGCCGTGGAAAGAACGCTTACTAAAATCTGTTTTCTGGCTCCATCCCAGGCTCACTGAAGAGGCCTAGAAATCTTGTGACCTGCTGTGGTTGGACCAGTTTGAATGATCTGCGGGGATGAAGGACTACAGTAGATTCGTGTGTTCTGGAGCACTGGGTGTCTTATGCTGTGGATATCGCTCTGTACAAATAAACACTGATTGGCCAATAGCCAGACAGGAAGTATAGGCGGGACTAACAGAGAGGAGAACTGAGGAAACAGGAAGGAAGAAGGGAGAGATTGCCTGGAGCTGCGGCCAGGACAAGGAAGATGTACCGGTAAGCCACGAGCCACGTGGCAAAGTAAAAATTAATAGAAATGGGCTAAATATAAGAGTAAGAGCTAGACAATGTTAGGCCTGAGCTAATGGCCAAGCAGTTTAAATAATGTAAGAGTCTGTGTGTTTATTTTATAAGTGGGTTCCAGGACTGGCGGGACTTGGAGGGAGCTGGAGAGATATTCTCAAGCTACAAATGGCACCCCACGTTGGGTGCCAGAAATTGGTGAAATTATTAAGGCCACTCCACATAGTTAAAAGGAAGATTTATATAGTGGGTAACTTACAAATGAAGGGATAGGTAGGTCTGGGGAAGGTGTATCACAGTCCAGCAGTGTTCTCTGGAGCTCTGCTCGGTCAACCTCCACCTCAGGTCCTGGAACAGAGAGAGCTGGCCCATCCCGATCTCAGCTCTCCAGGGTCTTCCCTTGGCCCCGCCTTGTAGGCGTGACAGTTGCGGAAGCCTCAATGGGGGTTGGAACTTCCAGATTAAAGCTGGAATGGCTAACCACTACAGTCTTACACTGTGATTTGGTATTT
Organism: Peromyscus nudipes; assembly: GCA_902168325.1. Taxonomy (NCBI): domain Eukaryota; kingdom Metazoa; phylum Chordata; class Mammalia; order Rodentia; family Cricetidae; genus Peromyscus; species Peromyscus nudipes. The sequence continues at coordinate 46,676 of CABHPH010132895.1, forward strand.
GGTATCGGTCCATTTGTAATTCTTCAGACCTGCGATGTGCCCTGACACAGAAGCGTTGGGTTTACCACATCTTATTCTAAGGATTGAGCTGTGAGGTCTTGAGAAAACCAGCAGACAGCAGAGGGAACATGACAGAAGTAGAGGGTGGGGTGGGGAAAGCCAGCTCAGCTTGTCCTTCATTCTACACATAACCTCCAGCTCACCCCACACTTGTTCCTTCCAAACAGAGTTTGGGCTGCTAGGGATGGTCTGTTGAGGTCTAAACTGGTGGGAAGACCCAGTTCCCTGGACGTCACTGTCCCAGCGTGTGTCGGAAGACCCCCTATTTAGTTGTCAGCTGTCTCTCTGGGCCCACCCAACCTAGTAATGACTATGGGACAGAAGAGGTGTCTTCAGTAATTGATTGGGCAGTCTTTTTCCTGGGGGTAGAATTTGAAAACAGTGCAGAACCCAGTACCCTCCTGCACAAAGCCTGCTCTGTGGCCAGTGCTCCCAGGACCACTGGCGTCCACATCAAGAGAAATACCAGAGTCGATTTTGCAAAGTTAAAGGACATAGCCTTCTGCTGGCCTGCCATGAACATGAGGTACTGTTGGCATGCTCACCCAGCACACAGGCAGCTGTTAAGTGTCAGCAAGATGTGGCTTTGGCCAGAGTCTCTAGAAAGAAGCAAGCAGCCCCATGGAAATCAGCAGTGGGGAGTCTATTTCATTTCCTCTTCTGATTTCTTTGGGTTCGTCTTGCTCCTTTTCCTAGCTACGATTTTGGGTTATTAGCTTAAGAACTTGTTTTCTAGTATAAGCTGTAACTTCCTCCCACTTGTAGCCTAGTTCTGAATGTGTTTGGTTTCCTTCAGTGGTCCTCTTTGTACTGTGGGTTGTGGAGAAGTGTTATTCAGCTGCCAACTAGCTGGGGATTGTCCTGTTGTCTTCCTGTTTCAGATTGTTAAAATGAATCCATTGTGGCCAGAGGACACTATGATGTCATTCTTCTTGAAAGTGTGTGACAGAGCCGGACATGGTGTGCCTTTGATCCCAGCACTTGAGAGGCAGAGACAGGTGGATCTCTGTGAGTCTGAGGCCAGCCTGGTCTACAAAGAGAGTTCTAGGACAGCCAGGGACACACACAGAGAAACCCTGTCTCAAACAACCAAAACAAAAAAGGGGCGGGGGAGAAGAAAACTGTGTGAGGACTGTTAGAACTGCGTGTGCTTACCTTGGTAAAAGTTGTATCCCCTGGAGTAAGGGGGTTGGTTGGTGGTTCTTTGTTTTGCTGACTGTATCTAGTTCTGTTTCTTGCTGTAGGTGGAGTAACAGCTTTAGTAACAGATATGCCTATTCCTGTGTTTCACTATTTGCTCTTTCCAGCATAGTTAGGTTTTTGCTTACATATTTTTGAAGCTCTGTTGTTTGATGTATACATGTTTAGGTTTGCTGGATCTACCCCTATGTTGTTAAAGAATCTCCCTCTAGGACCTTATTAATTTCCTTTGCTCTGACCTTGCTTTATTTGAGGCTAATACACCAATTTCTGGTTTTTGTTTGTTTTTTATCAGTTTGTGTAGGACACTGTTTCCTTTTTTATTTTCAACCCACCTATACCATCATATTTGAAGTGAGTTGCTTGTAGACGGGATATAGTTGGATTGTGCTGATTCCATTCTACCATTTTCTGCCTTTTACCTGCTGTACATAGCACTTTTATAACTACAGTGATTGCCATTTTTTGTCTTCCATTTGCTTTCTATTTCTTGTTGGTTTGTTTTTTTCATTTATTATTATTATTATTATTATTATACATTTATTTATTTGGGAAGTGGACGCAGAAGGTAGAGGACAACCTTCAGGAGTCGATTCTCTCTTCCCACCAGTTGAGTCCCACAGATTGAACTCAGCGGCCAGGCGTGGTGGCAAATTCCCCTTCCTGCTGAGCCATCTCACCAGGCCATGGGCTGTCTCTTTCTCTTGCATTCCTGGATGTCATAATTTACCGATTCTAAATCCATCACTAGGAATCATCATGAGAAAGGAAAGCAGCAATGCTCTGTACTCATCAAATTACCTTTGCCAGGGTAGGCTGTCCTGGATAGTCACTGATTCATGAATGACCTGCTACTTTTTTTTAAAAAATAAGATTTTAACTGCCTAGTTCCTGGGGCTGTTCAGAATTCATGGTAAGCATTTGGAATCCCCCCCA